>SJYC01011062.1:0-11711 GCA_006408675.1 Madoqua kirkii | reverse complement strand
TCTATTGATATGTTTTACATAATATATGATAGATAAGCTTTTCTTTGACAGTACCATTTTACTTTAGAGTTATTTAATGTATTATTACAGACTTACTAAATAGGCTTCCCTGGTGGCTCAGATGGTAGAGAATCTGCCTGCAATGCAAAAGATTTGGTTCAATCCCTGGGTTGGGAAGATTCCCTGGAGAAGGGCATGGCAACCCACTTCAGTATACTTGCCTGGAGAATCCCCGTAGACAGAGGAGCCTAGTGGGCTACACTCCATGGGGTCACAAAGAGTTGGACACAACTGAGCACCTAAACACACAGCATATACGCTAAACACTTTCATCCACTAATGCCACATCTCTCTTGTGGATTTAGAAATATACCCAAAAAGCAGAAAAGTATAGGATCTGTTTTTCATTATGCACTCAATTATTCATCAATTTTTTGCACTCAACTACTATATATTTTATTATTGAAAAAACAAAAATAAGAGGCACAGAGAAACATCCAAACCATAGGGAAAGTGTCTTGTATTTTTATTTGTCATTTCCCAGTATTGAGAGAGAAGTAAATCTTTCAAGAGACATTTTTAATAAAAGCAGTTATCATATAAAATATGTTTTAAACATATGAGCAGAAAGATTTCTTCTCATTGATCTTTGTTCAAAAGGAGGTAATAATTCCATTTTTGTGGGTAAATGAAAATCCAAAGTAGTCCATCATTTTCTTGCATTATAAGGCGTTGCATGTGTCCAGTTGTGGAGAAAGAGCACGTAGTTTAGTCATCGGTGTCCTAGATTGTGAGATTCACAACTAGAGTTTTTCTATGCTGTATGGCCAACACCATTATTTGGAGGCAATTTGCTTCTGATTAAATAGGTTTAAATCCAAATAAAAGATTTTATTCTTTATTTACCCTAATCAGAATGTTTTAGAAGACATCAAGTTTTCAGAAGGCAAGTCAAGGGGAGAATTGCATTAACTATCTAGTTATAAAAGGCATGACGCCTCTTACCGTGTTTTTGCATTCATATTTAAGCAAGACAAGCAGGATTTTTCAATACAGTGGAGGCACACTGGTTTCTTCTTTAAGACTCAAAACCATAATGAGTTTTATAACTCAAATACCTATTACACATTCACAAATTAAGTAAAATTTTTGCTGTATTATTAAGTTTTATAAATAAAAGTGTAAAGGGAAATAAATCCTGAAGAAAATCAACAGAGTTCTACATAAATCTTCTAAAAGAGCATATATATAGTTCCAGGTCAAGAGAGGGGAACTAACATTTATTTAGTGACTGCCCTATGCCACATATTTTTGCATATATTCACTAATCAGATCTCTTTAAGATTGGGGTTTTAAATTCTATATTTAAAAATAAACCAAGTCTGAATGTTTAAGAACTTTGTTCAGAGTCAAAGAAACAAACTCACATGGTTAAAAACTTTGTTGAGGGTCATGAAAATAAAACGTTAACCAAGCTAACTTCAAGGCCCTGGATGATTTTATCAAATACATAGTTCATTTTCAGTGAGCCAACATTCCACAGTGTTTTGTGGTTACATTGATAATTAAAAGAGAGGGTTAGGAACTTTCTGTAAAGTCTTGCTATCTAAAAATAAGGCCAGGAGTTAGTTTATCAGTTAATCAAAAAATGTGATTAGAACACAAAGTTGTAAAAACCCATAAAAACATATATGTGTGTGTGTTCAACATTTTATTTCAATTAAATATGTAGGTATGCACATTTGTTTGCCAAACTTTTGATTAAACCAGTTTCCTTTTTAAATTTTTTTTTCAGACCAGGTCTGCTAATTGGTGTTTCACGTTCTCTTTCTTATAGAAACACCATATGCTTTTATTTCAAGTTCTGTTTGTTTTAAAAATTTCTCTAATGCAGTTTAACCAGTGGAGATTTTGCCCTTAGGTTTAGAGTTGCCTCTCCCACCTAATTTGACATAAGGATTTTTTAAGGGACTAACCTTTAATAACTTTCCATAGTATTCAATTTAGTTTATTTATAAGTAAGCCAAATTTATTTTTATTCATAGTCACTTAATAATTTAATTGAATTATAATAATAAATACAAACTAATTAGGGAACAGCTAAAACCCAACCAATACAAGCAAAGATCTGCTTGAGTATAAAGCATGTTGTCATTTGACCTAGATTAACTGTTAAATGGGTTTCACAGGTGGCACTAGTGGTAAAGAATGTGCCTGCCAATTCAGGCAACATAAGAGACAGGGGTTCAATCCATGGGTGGGGTAGATCCCCTGAAGAAGGGCATGGCAACCCACTCTAGTATTCTTACCTGGAGAATCCCATTGTCAGAGGAACGTGGCAGGCTATAAGAGTCGAAAACAACTGAAAGGAAATCAGTTCAATTCAGTCGCTCAGTCATGTCCGACTCTTTGTGACCCCATGGACTACAGCATGCCAGGCTTCCCTGTCCATCACCAACTCCAGGAGTTTACTCAAACTCATGTCCATTGAGTTGATGATGCCATCCAACAATCTTGCCCTTTGTCATCCCTTTCTCCTCCCACCTTCAATCTTTCCCAGCATCAGGGTCTTTCAGATGAGTCGGTTCTTCACATCAGGTGGCCAAAGTATTGGAGTTTCAGCTTCAGCATCAGTCCTTCCAGTGAATATTCAGGACTGATTTCGTTTAGGATGGACTGGTTGGATCTCCTTGCAGTCCAAGAAACTCTCAAGAGTCTTCTCCAACACCACAGTTCAAAAGCAGCAATTCTTTGGTGTTCAGCTTTCTTTGTAGTCCAACTCTCACATCCATACATGACTCCTGGAAAAACCATAGCTTTGACCAGATGGACCTTTGTTGGCAAAGTAATGTCTCTGCTTTTTAATATGGTGTCTAGGTTGATCATAACTTTTCTTCCAAGGAGTAAGCATCTTTTAATTTCATGGCTGCAGTTACCATCTGCAGTGATTTTGGAGCCCAAAAAAATAAAGCCTGTCACTATTTCCCCATGAAATTATGGGATCAGATTGCCATGATCATTGTTTTCTGAATGTTGAGTTTAAAGCCAACTTTTTCACTCTCCTCTTTCACTTTCATCAAGAGGCTCTTTATTTCTTTGCTTTCTGCCATAAGAGTGGTGTCATATGCATATAAAGTTATTGATATTTCTCCTGGCAATCTTGCTTCCAGTTTCTGCTTCATGCAGCCTGACATTTTCATGATGTACTCTACTTATAAGTTAAATAAGCAAGGAGACAGTATACAGCCTTGATGTACTCATTTCTCGATTTGTAGCCAGTCTGTTGTTCCATGTCCAGTTCTAACTGTTGCTTCCTGAGGTGCATACAGATTTCTCAGGAGGCAGGTCAGATGGTCTGGTATTCCCATCTCTTGAATAATTTTCCACAGTTTATTGTGATCCACACAATCAAAGACTGGTGTAGGCAATAAAGCAGAAGTGGATGATTTTCTGGTATTCTCTTACCTTTTCGATGATCCAATGGATGCTGGCAGTTTGATCTCTAGTTCTTCTGCCTTTTCTAAGTCCAGCTTGAACATCTGGAAGTTCATGGTTCATGTACTGTTGAAGCCTTGCTCGGAGAATTTTGAGCACTGCTTTGCTCGTGTGTGAGATGAGTGCAATTGTGAGGTAGTTTCAGCATTCTTTGGCTTTGTCTTTCTTTAGGATTGCCACCCATGCAACTGTATGTAGATCCCATAAGAAAGATTTACTTAGAAAACTAAAGGTCCTATTCCCTATTAAAAAAAAAAAAACTTATCTTACAGGCAGAATTTTATTGCAGTTAGGGCAGAATCATGATCTTATGCTCAGAATTGGTGAGTAGTTACTGCTTAGAAATCAACAGTGCCCATCTTCTCACTAGTTAAAATCAAAATGTTTGGAGTCATACAAAACTTAATTCAAGAGGGTGTTGCTTCTAGTTTCTGAAGTCCCATTTTGATTTCCTTTGAGCTAAAGCAACAGGGATACAGACTAGGAGATTCAATAGAATATTGAAAATGAACTGATACTGCCAATTGATTACATTACAGACCATGGGTTTTAAGAAACCCAGGAGAGTTGAAAGTTTTAAAAGTATTGATCATGGCCCTGAAAGAGACTAATGCATTTTAAAGTCAGTCTGGCACTGTGAGTAAACAAATGGAACTGCACTTGAATACATTTCAACTTGTTCTTAATTTTCATGGTAAAACTGCCTAGAAAGAAAGAAAAGAAGAAAGAGAAGTCGCTCAGTCGTGTCTGACTCTTTGTGACCCCGTGGACTGTAGCCTACCAGGCTTCTCTGTCCATAGGATTCTCTAGGCAAGAATACTGGAGTGGGTTACCATTTCCTTCCCCAGGGGATCTTCCCGACCCAGAGATTGAACCCAGGTCTCCCGCATCAGAGGCAGACACTTTAACCTCTGAGCCACCAGGCCTACAAAGTTATTATTTGTTTGGTTTTCTGTGGTAGCAGAGTAAATAAAAATCCATATATGTCTCAATGTATTCTATTTCTGAGACCTACAAAGTGTGAATTTATTAAGTTGTGTTGATGTGTTTTGATCATACAGCAGCAGATCATACACTCCAAATTTCTAATCAGAAAAGCACAAATTGCAAAACTATCATGATACTGAAAATGCAATATATAAATTGTATCTAAGACATTATCAAAGAAAAATAAGCTTTAATATCAATTGTGTACTTAATGTAAAACTGAAACAGTGTCCTTTCACCTGCTAGATGAACATTTGGGGATATTATTGGTCTGTTCTTGATAAGGTTATAATAGGTTTTTCTTTACTTTTTAAATAATCTGCCTAGGAAACTAAGATTCTGTCTTTTATCAGAATGAGAAAAAAAAAAAAGGTTACCATATCAGTTAAATTTATTCTGCAGATCAGACTTCATTTTGGCAAAGAACTACTTTTGGTTTTTAATTACTATTTAAATCATTGTAGTAAATTCTAGCATGCCTGGGAGACTAAAATACATAACAGATATTTAATGAACAGTAAAATTCTCCATGACTGATCTTTAAGATCTACTACATTAGCAATACTTTGGGGAAGTCTTCCATACCATCTGCAAAGATGGCTGTTGTAGAAGTTGATAAAACTTTGATAATTTGGCTGCCTTTTGTTTGAAAGAATGAGGTGATCTTTGCCCACATCACATGATCACAAATAATGCACACACTGCCTGAAAGGCTTTGTGAAAATTAATCCTTTTAATCTTGTTTCCAGTGCTAAAAATTTCCCTAAATCAAATTTCTGTGAGTTTTGATGATGTTTAAAAGATTTTTTTCTACTATCTGCTTCACTTTGTGGGCAGAAAACCTACCATCTCTACATTAGTCTTGAGCATTTTTAGGTGAATGAAAGTTATCTTTTCCATCCCATAATTGGCACTCTAATAACCTGGTTAGATATAGGATTTTGCAGCCTGATAATGATTGCTGATTATGATGGACAGAAGAATGCTGCTTCCTCAAAAATGTCCATGACCTAATCCCTAGAAACTTTCAATCTATGGTAAAGTGAAATTAATGTTGCAGATAGCATTAATGCTATGAATCAGCTGATCTTAAAATAGGGGAGATTACCCTGGGTTCAGTCCCTGGGTCAGGAAGATCCTCTGGAGAAGGAAATGGCAATCCACTCCAGTACTATTGCCTGGAAAATCCCATGGACAGAGGAGCCTGGTAGGCTACAGTCCGTGGGGTCGCAAAGAGTCGGACATGACTGAGCGACTTCACTTTACTTTACTTCGCCCTAGATTAACTGGTTGGGCCCAGTGTGACAACAGAGTTGTTAAACATCTTAGGGAGAAGTGTCAGAGTCAAGGAGAAGCCATGTGAGACTCAATTCTGGAGGAAGGGACCCAGAGCCATGGAAGCAGCCTTGGAGGATGAAAAGGCACGCAAACAAAATTTCCCGTAGAGCCTCTGAAAGTAAACACACACTGTTTACAACTTGGCTTTAGCTTGATGGGGCTTGTGTCTGAATCCTGTCTTGCGTGCATGCTCAGCCTCGTCCGGACTGCTTGTGACCCCACGGACTTCAGCCTGCCAGTCTCCTCTGTCCACAGAACTCTCCAGGCAAGAATACTGGAGTGAGTTGCCATTTCCTGCTCTAGGTGATCTTCCTGACCCAGGGATCGAATCTGCATCTCTTGCATTGGCAGGAGGATATTTTACCACTGTGACACCTGGGATTCCCCAATCGTGAGTTACACAACTATAAAATATTGAATTAGCTATTGTTTTAAACCTCTGAGTTTTAGGACAATTTATTATGGGCAGCAACATAAAACTAATACACTGATTTCTTGGCAGTTCTTAACTTTTTCCTTCAGTTTTAATGAGGTCCAACTAATTTAGATGAATGATAATGAAAGCAAAGAAAAAGAAATATTCAAGTTACTAATGCTGGGAAAGATTAAAGGCTAGAGGAGAAGGGGATGACAGAGGATGAGATGGTTGGATAGCATCACTGACTCAATGGACATAAGTTTGAGTAAAGGAGTTGATGATGGACAGGGAAGCCTAGTGTGCTGCAGTCCGTGGGGTTGCAAAGAGTCAGACACTACTGAGCAACTGAACTGAATCTTTACTACCAATGCAAGTTATTTTTGTATATATCTATTAAAATTGACATTTGAAAAAAATTTATCAATTATTATTGGGAGTAATTTCATTTTTCTCAGCTTTGAGATATAATTGACATACAATAATGTGTAAATTTGGTGTTGGAGAAGACTCTTGAGAGTCCCTTGGACTGCAAGGAGATCCAGCCACTCCATTCTGAAGGAGATCAGCCCTGGGATTTCTTTGGAAGGAATGATGCTAAAGCTGAAACTCTAGTACTTTGGCCACCTCACGCAAAGAGTTGACTCTATTGGAAGAGACTCTGAAGCTGGGAAGGATTGAGGGCAGGAGGAGAAGGGGACGACAGAAGATGAGATGGCTAGATTGCATCACGGACTGGATGGACATGAGTCTGAGTGAACTCTGAGAGATGGTGATGAACAGGGAGGCCTGGCGTGCTGCGATTCATAGGGTCGCAAAGAGTCAGACACTACTGAGCAACTGAACTGAACTGAATGTATAAATTTAAGATGTGCAGCACAATGATTTGACTTATATATACTGTGAGATGATTACCACAGTAAGTTAACATTCTTCATCTCATACAGATACCAAAAAACAAAAGCAAAAATAGTGTCCTTTTTTCTTGCCATTAGAACTCTGAGGGTTTACTGTTTTAACAGCATTGAAATATGATACACAGTGGTGTTAACTATAGTCATGTTGTACTTTACATCCTTAGCTTTTATTTGTTTTATAAGTGGAAGTTTGTGCCTTTTGAACACCTTCATTCAATTCTTCCTCCACACCCCACATCTGGAAATCACAAATTGGATCTCTTTTATTTTATTTTTACTATGTTTTAGATTGTGCAAATAAGTGAGATCATATGAAATTTGTCCTTCTCTATCTGACTTAGGTCACTTAACATGACACCCTCAAGGTCCATCCATGTTGTCACAAATGGCAGAATTTCTTCCTTTTTATGGCTGATCAGTATTTTACTGTGTGTGGAATATATATGCACAGACACAGCACAATTTGTTTATTCATCAGTTCATTCACTGAGGTTTTTCTTCATGTCTTGCATATTATAAATAATATTGGTATGAACATGGGGTTAAGATATCTCGTTAACACAGTTTTTACTTCCCAGCAATAGAATGACTGGATCATATGATAGTTTTATCCTTAACTTCTTGGGAATCTCCATATGTTTTTGCATAGCGGCTTCACCAATTTACAAACCCATACATGGGTTCCCTTTTCTCCGTATTCTTGACAGTATTTAGCAATTTTTGCCTTTCAGATAATAGCCATTCTAACAGGTGTGAGATGATAGTTCATTTTGGTTTTGATTCTTTATTTCTCTAGTATTTAGTGATATTGCACATGTTTTCATGTACCTGTGAGAGTAATTTGAAAATATAGTTAAAAAAAATAAAACTGGAAGTCCTTGACAGTCCCCAAACTGTTAGAAATGGAATTTTTTTGCCCTCAAACAAAACAAAATTAAAACTACAAAAATGATGGTTAGTTTTAACAGTCAGCATAGAGAATAATTTTATCAGTGTTGAATTATAACAAATATCATTCTAGCTTATTGGCTTAAATTATACTTCTGTTAACAGGATACTTAGCTCATTATTATATCCTTATTTAAGTTTCTAAATTGCAAAATATATTTATATGCCAATATTCAAGTTCTACCAAAAATATTCCATTTTTAAGATAAATATATACTAATGATAAACTTACATTTGTGTGCTTATGGCTATGTTATTTAGTTAGCAAACAGTAAGTGCTGGCCATGTAATAAGTGCTTTACAAACAGTTCATTTAATCCTCACAACAAATATATGAATGAAGTATTATTTTATTAATCCCATGTTATAATTGAAGAATTCAAAGAACAGAAAGGTTAGATCATTTTCCCAAGGTCCAACAGCAAGTAATGGAACCAGAATTTGGACTCAGACTGCTCTGTTCTAAATCAGGAATATTCTGTGAATCTCATATGCTTTTCTGTGTCAATGACTCCTCATTGCTATTATTAACCCCATTTGCATATATTGGAAGGAATTAAGACTTAAAAAGGCTTACATGATTTGCTCTAGTCTCTGTCCCGCAATATTTTTAATTTAACCAAGTGAGCCTTCTATCTTATGAGACAGTAGAATCTACTTTTACTGGCCGTATAGTTAGTAATATAGTTATGTAATATGTTACACAAGTAAGAGATCATGACCAACCCCAGTCTTGAGTCATCTTAGAAGGTTTTGTTTGCACTACAGAAAATTACCTGCCACTACTTTTGGGAACTTGAGAACAGGAAGTTTTACAAACATCTAAACACCCAGCTAGAATGGGCAGAAGACAGGCTAAAACCATTACCAGCCCCTGCACTTCCAACAAAGCAAAACTGAATTCTGTTTGGCAAGTCTGGTACACCATGGTTCTAAACGTCAAGAAAGAGAATGTTAATGCCACTGACATCTGCAAGAAATTGGGCTCTCCTAAAATATTTTTTTTTTAATCAAACACATATTAGTGTTTTAAAAATGGATTTATATTGCTTACTTTGATTATGAGCTGATAAAACAGAACTATCAGAAACCTGGCTCTTTTTAAAATACAGCTTGTTTCACTGTGTTCTTTTCTTCCTATAATCTCTTTATTATCAAATGCAGAATATTTCAGCCTGCAATTTCCAATTTAATTCTTGTCCTGATTTGAGCTATTAAATTGGACTCCATTTCAGCAACATCTGAGCCTGCACTGGATCCTTGGTTACCAATGACTGTGGATAGCCATCTGCTTGGATGATTTTCACCATATGTGTTTAAAGTAAGACAATGTTTTATACATGCTTGATGTAGGTAATATTTGAAAATCATAAAAGAAGAGGAAGATTAGAGTAAGCTATAAAGTTGTAAGCAAAATTGAAATTATAAAAACATATTTTAAATCCCAAGAGTGAGTAGAGTTTAGAGCATATATTTTCTATCATTCCCAAGAAAAATCAGGCACAATCTGAAAATAGTTCCCAAACTGGAAAAAAGTTAATTCCTTTATCAATTACAGGTCAATTCTGAAAACTATTCTGAGCAAGCCAATTGTGATTTAAATGAAATTTTTCTTTTTGGTTTACTCAGTGGGTCTTTAAAAATAATTTCCTTAGATTGAACTCCATCTTCTTTTTCTACAGCTTTTTAGTAACATAATAAAAAAAAATCACTTAAAAGCTTTTAGCAATTCTTTTTATAATCCAAGTATAAGTAAATTGCCATATTCCTGTTTAAAGATTTATCTTCCTTGTTCAATATAATTAACTTTCAGTTAAGTAATACATAGGGTGCCATATATTTATGTGGAAAAAAGGTCAAATTAAGTACAAAAAGTGGGTACAGGAGAAAAACTCATGTAAAATGAGCACAGCAGGACATAACATATATTCCAAAGAAAGTATGTCTGAGTTGAAATTTATCATCTATCACTATGTGTTGAAGACTCTTGAGAGTCCCTTGGACTGCAAGGAGATCTAACCAGTCCATCCTAAAGGAAATCAGTCCTGAATATTCATAGGAAGGACTGATGCTGAAGCTGAAACTTCAATACTTTGGCTACCTGATGTAAAGAACTGACTCAGTTGAAAAGACCCTGATGCTGGGAAAGATTGAAGGCAGGAGGAAAAGGGGATGACAGAGGATGAGATGGTTGGATGGCATCACCTACTCAGTGGACATGAGTTTGAGTAAACTCAGGAGTTGGTGATGGACAGGGAGGCCTGGTGTGCTGTGGTTCACGGGGTCACAAAGAGTCAGACACAACTGAGTGACTGAACTGAACTATGCTTCCTAATATTATTTTCACAACGTGTCTATTTTTATGGTTTGTAACATGACTGAAGCGACTTAACACACACAAAGCACTTTCACCTACATGCCTAGGGCTGATTTTTACAATGGCCATGCAGACTGCTAAGTTCAAATGTTATCTCATTTTTACCCATGTCACAGCTACTACAGCTTAGTCGCCATAGTTGTGTCTGACTCTTGCAATCCCATAGACTATAGCCTGGAGGGTCCTCTGTCCATGGGATTCTCCAGGCAAGAATACTGGACTGGGTTGCCATTTCCTTCTCTAGGGGATCTTCCTGACCCAGGAATCAAACCCCGATCTCCTACCTTGCAGGCAGGTTCTTTTACCAGCTGAGCTGTAGAGAAGCCTATTATAGCTTGGAGGACTAACAAATTGGCAAAAGCCACATAGCTGGTGAGGGCCGTTCCATGTTTGTTGCCTTCTTTTGACTCCAAGACTCAGGCTTTTTCCACCAAGATTTATCACAGCTCCGTTTAAGCTTATGTATACAGAGTCTGGGAGACTCTCCCAGCCTGAAACATTACTACCTTGCAGGCAGGTTCTTTTACCAGCTGAGCTGTAGAGAAGCCTATTATAGCTTGGAGGACTAACAAATTGGCAAAAGCCACATAGCTGGTGAGGGCCGTTCCATGTTTGTTGCCTTCTTTTGACTCCAAGACTCAGGCTTTTTCCACCAAGATTTATCACAGCTCCGTTTAAGCTTATGTATACAGAGTCTGGGAGACTCTCCCAGCCTGAAACATTCCCTTGAGGAAGTATGCAGTGAATTGTGGCATACCTTATTTGGGAGGGAGCCAGTTTTGTCTATTTCCAAAAGTCACGGAGGAACAGATAAGACGAAGCAGGGGTTCTGGGAAGGAGTGTTAGAGCACTGTCTGATTGTTCATAAATTGCTGCCATATGCATGATTCCAATCCTACCTCCACCATCAAAAGGATAAAGAGAAAACAATTATACATTATTTCCTAGCAGAGCAGTTAAATGACCTGAACAAGACAATTCAGGCAGTAAGTGAAATAAAGGAACCAGGATAGGAGCCAAGGGTATCCATGTGTTTCATGATTTTTCAAGGGGATCCTAGTAATATAAAGTTTCCAAATAATCAAATAAATCTACATTGAAATTTAAAGATGAAACTTCACTGTGAACCTAAATATGAAAACTTTATTTTGGAACATTCAGTATCTCAAAACATCATTCTGAGTATTACTTTGTATATGTATAAAACTATGAGCTACCAGCAATGTTTAAATCA
>SJYC01011061.1:0-14211 GCA_006408675.1 Madoqua kirkii | reverse complement strand
GATGAAGCATTGAAGATATAGGTTATGATTTTCAACAATTAAGTGCAGCTGTAAAAGCAGGCATCTTGAATGATTAAATTCTAACGTAAAGTTAAATTTCCTTTTGTTAACTATAATAGGATTCAATCAATCATATTGAAAAATAATTAGAGTAATTGAAAATCAGCTGCTTTCTTGTCCCTATAGTAGTGCAAATGATTTAAAAAATTCAATTGATATTTGAAATAAACATAAATACAAATATATTTAAATAAATCTATTCATATATATGTTGATTTTTCTTTCAGAGTAAAGTATTTGATCCGAATACAATGCTAAAGAAAGCTAATTTTTCCAAAAATAAGTTTCTTTGTTAAAAAGTTTTTGAGCTCCAAGCAGTGTTGTCTTTTTGTTTTTTTTTTAATGGCATCACTTTTGGTAGGGCATTTTACCCTTTCACCACAAACTGAATACCATTCTTTGTTTCTCATCCAGGAGGGTAGGAACAGTAGAGCCAGGCAGCATGTTCTAATACTTCCTCATACTTTCTTTAGGTAAATAGTTTCTTTTTCAAAAGAAAAATGACATCAGAGTTGCTTATGGTTCCCTATGTCCTAATCAGTCCTAAGATGTAAGCTTTAATAATCCTTTAGGACTAAAAGACAATAAAAGAAATTTTCCCCAAGATATATTTTCTCAGTTTATTATCAGCACATTACTCAAAAAGTCCACTATAAGTTCAGTCTAGCTGTATGATTTATTATTATATAGTCAACTGCAAGTAAAGAAGATTGGTTAGCAAAATAATAAAAAGTCAGCTATCTCCCGGGGGGATTGTAGCGGTCTGTGTCTGTAGCTTCTCTCTCCCCCAACCCCCAAAAGTACCAGCCTCTTATGGAAAGATTGGATCGTTTAGATACTGGCCTCACTGAAGTGGGAAAGCACAACTAATGTTTCAAGGTGCTTTCCGTTGTTGTTAGTAAAAAGTAAAAATAATTCATTGTATTTGATGTGGTCTATTGAATTGAATTATACCAATAGCTGCTCCCCTGCCCAATGTGTTTAAGTTTTATAAGACCGTAAGTATGCAGAGGTAGAATTTTATCAGAACTATCATGACGTTTGTGCAGATAGAATACCTCCCCACAAGTACTAGAAAGACTGTGGCTGTTGGTCTGATCCAAAGTTATGGTAATCAAATATGTGTATTAAGTTTCCTCAGGTGTGAATAATAACAGTATGGAATTTAAAGGTTTATAGTGAACACTGAATAGGTTAATGCATCTAGTCTGCTTTTAAGGGTACCTGGCACTAAAGTGTTAGCTATCCTGAATATTCCAATCATGAGAAAATAGAAGAAAGTCATGCTAAACATTAATAATTTATGTTTGTCCAGACTAAATAAACGTTTAATAATCACCTCATTGTACCACTCCAGGGCCAAGGAGACGGTTTTCAATTATCCAAGTATTTTCCAATACACATTCTTAGATTCTGTTATAGTTATCAATTTATTGCCTCTGAGCTTTAAATCTGTTGTTCAATACCTGCTCTGTGATAATGAACGGGATTCCTTAAAGCGTTTCTCCGCAAGAGTGAGCGCGATGCTAACATCTCTCAGTAGAGGGCGATGGAGCGACGCTGCGGGCTAAGAGGGCATGGGGCTGCTTCCAGCTGCTGCACCCTGGGTCCGCAGGGCAGAACTGAGGACAAGTCGTGATGCTTGGCTAGTCTCCAGCTGTCCCCAGCGACGTTACATTTCCAGCCCAGGCCGGTAACTCCTTCCCACAGCTCTCCCAGCGTAGACAAGAGCAAACGCCTCTTGTCACCCCTGGTGTACCACCTCCTTCTGCGTCCTCACCCACCTGTACCCTGCACAGTGCTTCCTCCTTGCCTAGCGGCTGTGGGTGATATCTGATCTGGGCAAGCCAAAGAACTTCTTGGCCATCCAGTGGACTTCGGCCACGCTTTCTCCCACACACCTGAAGCTGAGCCTTGGGGAGGCTACCTGCCAAGCGTGTTTTCTGGGACACGCCCCGGTGGGTCCTCTCCCTGGGGCCAAAGACACCCTTTCCCCTCCTCATCACATTTTAGAGTTATTTTCCTCTCAGTGCTGAATAATTCTTTATATGAAAGCTTCCCCTGTTCACAATAGGATGTGGTGTCTGTCTCTTATTGTAACTCAGATAGATGCAGGTTATAGAAAGAACATTTTCCAAGATGTTTCTTATCTAAATCCTGAATGAATGTTGCTCTTTTGATGTAATCATGCTATTATAGACCCTGTTCGAGGTGCTTTTGCATCTAGTAATCCATTTAATCCTTCAACAACCCTGTTTTCACAGATTGGCATAGCTTCTTAAAATCTTTCTAAAAATAGTAATTTGATGTGTTTTTTTTTTTTTTCCAGTTTGTTTGCTTTAAAGAGTTCATGACTTCTCTCCACATGTCTTATGATCGTTTCTGCCGTTTTTTACTCCAGCCTGTAGGAGCATCGAGGACCATACACAGCTTCTATAAATAGGGTATTTGTTCAATAGGTCCTTCTCCTGAACTGGAACTTTGTTCTGAACTCTGTATGTGGACAGGCATGACAAAACAGCATCAAAGTAGGCAGAAAAGGAGCAACTGATATTCTCTAAAATGGCAAGGAGTAATAAGAACTCCAAAGACTAACTCTCCTCCGGAAGAATGTTTATGACTTGAGAGCATTATTTTCTGGTCTTCACTGGTAAGATCAGGAATAAAAGCAATTAATGCCAGGGTTTTCCTTAGGAAGGGAAGAGGCGGGAGAGCTGTAAAGAGGGATGTAGCTACTCTTCTGTGGAGCTTCCATCATCTTCCTTGTTTCTCTTCCATGTCCCACCCCCGTTTTTCTCACTCATATGGAGCTTAGAACCTCTTAAGGCTTTACCTGAAAATTAATTCTTACCTTCGTTACTTCTGATGCTTCCCCTATGACAAGTTTGGGACAATTAGTTCCTCTGTTCTATCTTCTTCAGTAATAGTGCAGTGGGTGAATAGTGGCTCTAAAAGATACATTCAAATCTTAACTTCTGTAATTGTGAAGGTGACCTTATTTGAAGAGAGTGTCTTTGCAGATATAAGATAAACATCTCAAGAGGAGACCATTCTGAATTTATGATGGTCTCTAAGTCTAGGAGCTGGTATTCTTAAAAGATAAAGGAGAGGGAGATTTGAGACGCAGACACACATGAGTGGAAGGCCATGTGAGGATGGGGGCAGAGTGGAGTTATATAGCCACAAACTACCAGAAACTGGATGAGGCAAGGAAGGCTTCTCCCTAGAGACTTCAAAGGCAAGGTGGCCCTGCCAACACCTCGATTTTGGACATCTGGCTTCCAGAACAGTGAGAGAAAATATTTCATTTGTTTTAAGTCACCGAGTATGTGGTAATTTGTTATGGCAGCCTTGGGAAACTAATATAAATAGAATTCTGTTACCGTCTTGTCTTTCAGAAGTCCTCCAAAGTCTCTGAGCAGCTCACGTGACCCCTGGCCCTATACCCTTCTCAGTACCAATCTGTATTTATCTCATGTTGTTTCTCTTGACTGGAACAGAAGCTAACAACTCCCAATTCACATTGAAAATTTAAAAATAGTATTTAATATTTAAATCCAGTCTATCTTCAATCTTGCCCTCATATCCAGGTCCAGGCTAAATTGAACGAAAACATTCAACTACAAGAAAGGAGATTTAATTTCAGTTCTATGGCACAGAGAATATGCATTCCCTAGATACAGTAGTGTAGGAACAAATGCATTTAAAATGAAAGTCAATCAAGACTGATGGGTTTGACAGCTTACTTTCTGAGCTTCATTGGTCCCCATGCCATTTCAGCCATAAAAGTATGTATATGTGTGTATATATTAAGTTCTTCATTTTTCCACGGGCATTGTTTCACAAGATCCCTTCAGAATATCCAATATTCATTTTAATTTCAATCAGAATAAGTATAAAATCAGTTCCCTTTATAATATTAAATTTCAGAGACCTAAGTGTGCTTTACAAAAATCTCTACCATGCCTTTCCTCCAGCAAAAAAATCACGCAGTGATCTGTTTCTGCCAGTGAAGAATTAGGTATGTAAATGGAAAGAGGGCATTAGAAGGCAGACAGCACCTCGCATAGCCTGGGTGGTCACATGGATTTTTTCTTCATTAAGACATTTTAAAGTTTAGTTCTCAGTGTAAAGATAATTTAAATTGAAAGAATTTTTGTACCTTGCTCCTGCAATAAGCTCCCTGTAAATGCATGAAGTTTTACAAATGAGAAGCTATGTGGCACTTTTCGCTAAGCAAGGTGCTCAGTGCTAAGGCAACAGAACATTCCTTAAATATCTCCCTTTGATGTCAGACCCTGAAAATCAGGCATTAAAAATGAATAACCCTGCAACTTGAAGAAAAATTAGAGCAAGTAAAATATAATTTAATTAATCCCTATGTGATAGGAAACCAGAGTTCAAATCATTTGGTATCAGAAAATACCCCCCATCCCTTAACCCTCAAAAATGTATTAAAGCCAGCTCCATTCACATGTCTTCTAGTAAAACTTTTTGAACAGTTTGAACCCACATTGATCTCTTTCTTCAAGACTTCTTCTGTACTTATCTATGTAAATTAGCAACTTATAGCTAGATATCCTTTTGTAGCAACATCTAAACTCACCCACTTGTATATATCTCATTTTCCTATTGAGATTACAAATTCAATGAGGTCAAGAACCACATCTGAATCATCTTTTGTGTCCTTCACTGAAATAAATACCTTTGAAAAGTGAAGCGAGGTAAACTTCAAAATGAAGTGGATCAGTCAGACACATTAAGATTTTAACTAAAGTTTCCAGTATAGTAGGCTATATCACTTCACCTGCAATGTTAAAAATTAGCAGTTATCTACCTTTAATCATCAGTCATGGGGAAGATTTTCAACAGTCTATTATGTTCAAATCCATGTTTTACCTGACACTCTTTTGAACTTTTCTCTTGTGAGATTTTGGTGTCTTTTGCTTAAAATAGTTGTGAAGGTATGTCTGCAAAATATTGATAAGGCTTATTTTTCCATCAGCCCATTGCCCAGGTCATCAGTCTTGCTTTAACCCAAAGTTGGCAAACTGTTAGTAACTATCATTTTAAAGCATTAATGTGTACCAAGCACTATAAAGATACATAGATATAGTATATATGTATATACAGATGTGTATGTATATATGTGTATATTCCTGTCAATGACATTGAGAATTTTATATTATTAGCCTTGTTTTCCAGGCATGTAAATAATTTCCTTGAGGGTATTTGTAATCCACTTCCAAAATTCATGTGGTTTTCATTAAATTATTCTGTCTAACAAAGCTATGACTCAGGAAACTCAAACAGGGGCTCTATAACAATCTAGAGGGGTGGAATGGGGAGGGAGAATTCAAGGAGGTTCAAGAGGGAGGGGACATATGTGTACCTATGGCTGATTCATGGTGATACTTGGCTGAATAAAACAAAATTCTGGAAAGCAAGTATCCTCCAATTAAAAGGAAAAAAAGAATAAGGAAAAGTGAAACATTGAGAATAAAGAAAATATCCGTTAGTCATTTTTCAAGTGAAATCATCTCATTTTGTCGATTTACTTTGGATATTTTTTAGAAGATTTTACAAACAATGTATACTTTGTAGTCAGTAAAGACAGATGATGTCATTCAACGGAGGTTACCTGTGAAAATGCTGATGATTGCAAATGTAATGAAGCTGTTCATAACTTTAAATTTACCTATGAGAAGATTGATCATTGGCTCCCAGTTTCATCCACTCATTTTAGTAGAGGTAGACAAGCATTGTTTTCTGTTGCAAGTAGTGCAATTGGAGTTATGGCGGGGCTAGGTAAAGGTATCAGGAAAAGTAGAAGGCAACATTTCCATATGTGTTAGCCCTGGAGAATGCTGAAAGCAGAAACTGTTTCTGGAATATCAGAGTTAGGAAGAAGGGTCTTTTGTTCCTAGTATGGTTGACCTTTGAACAATGCAGGGGTTGTGGACATCAACCCTCCCTGCAGTTGAAAGTTCCAGTGTAATTTGAATTGGCCCTCCGTATCCTCATTCCTCTTTATCTATAGCTCCTCTCTATTTGGGATTCCATATCTGAAGATTCAGTCAACTGCAGATCATGTAGTGAAGTACTGTAGTATTTACTATTGGAAAAAAAAAAATCCCTTTATAAGTGGACCTGTGCAGTTCAGACTATGTTGTTCAAGGATCAACAGTGTTCTCTCAGCCCAAGATATTAAATCAATAAAGTAAGCTCCAACTGAGGAAGAGATTGCTGAAATTATTTTCCTCTCCTTGTAGTCTTTTCAGCTACCGAACCTCTAAAGTTACCCCCAAATATTCTGAAGCAAACATTTCCTACCTGTTGGTGAAAAAGACCGGTGGGGCCTGAGTGAATCTTCGTCTCTGGACCTGAACTCTGGGCTGACTAGGTGTGTAGTCTTTCCCCAGGTCACATTACTAACAACTCAACAACACAACCACTGGGGTGAAATTTTTGAACCTCATCCATTACATTTTCCTTTTGTATATAAAAACTTCCTAAGGAAGCTGAACACTCTTATATCAACTGGTTAGATGCAGTAGTCCTGGAACCTTACCAACATTAGGATTATTCAGGGTGGAAGGGGCTTTTAAAATCTTAGTACCCAGGTCACATCTCAGATGGATTATATTAGAATCTTTGGGGGGAAAACCCCAATATCTTCATTTTTTTGAACTCCTGAACAAATTACAATGAGCAGCCAAATTTGATAACTACTGTTTTCTTTCTTTTTTAAAATTTTATTGCAGTATGGTTGATTTCCTGTGTTTCCAGTGCATAGCAAAGTGATTCAGTTATGCATGTATTCATTCTTTTTCTGATTATTTTCTCATACAGGTTATCACAGAATATTGAATAGAGTTCCCTGTGCTATACTTGTTGGTTATCTTATATATAATAGTGTGTGTACATTAATGCAAGCTCCTGATTTATCTCTCCCCCTCATTTTTCCCTTTGGTAACGTAAGTATTGATGTCTATTTGTTTCTGTTTTGCAAATAAGTTCATAGATATAGATTAGATTTCATATATGAGTGATATTACATGATATTTGCCTTTCTCTGACTTACACTTAGTATGATAATCTCAAGGTCCATGCATGTTGCTGCAAATAGCATTATTTGATTTTTTTATGGTTGATTAATATACCCTTTTATACATATACTACATCTTCTTTATCCATTCCTTTGTTGATGGACACTTAGGTTGCTTCTGTGTCCTGACTATTGTAAATAATGCTGTAATAAATATTGGAGTGCATTATATCATTCAAATTATGATTTTTTCCAGGTATATGCCCAGAAGTAGGATTGCTAGATCATACGATAGTTCAGTTTTTAGTTTTTCAAGGAACCTCTGTACCATTCTCTATAGTGGTTGTACCAACTTAGATCCCCACCAGTCGTATAGGAGGGCTCCCTTTTCTTCACACCCTCTCCAGGTTTTATTGTTTGTAGACTCTTTGATCATGGCCATTCTGACCACCGTGAGGTGATACTTTATTGTAGTTTTGATTTGCATTTCTCTGATAATAAGTGATGAGGTTTTTTACACATGCTTTTTGGCCATCTGTATGTCTTCTTTGGAGAAAAGTCTATTTAGATCTTCTGCACATTTTATGATTTGGTTGTTTGTTTTGTTTTTATTAATACATGGAGCTGCATGAGCTGCTTATATATTTTGGAAATTAACCTCTTGTGAGCTGCTTCATTTGCAAACCACTGCCTTCGTTGAATAGGATAGTCCGCATAGGGACTTGTTCTGGAAGAAAACTGGGGCCAAGCTATGAGCTTGAGAACCACGCAGGTACATGGCATCATTCAGCCATCTTGAGAATATATCACATGGTTCCCATTAGAGATAAACTGCAGAGAATTCACACAAAAGTGCTAAAATCCTGTGGCAGGTCTGAAGAAAACTAATGGCATGCAAGTTCTATTCAGTGCAAGCACAGCTGTTACACAGAAATTCTCTTGATGTGATAGTAACTTCCAGAACACTTTTAGGAAAGCTATCTTAGAGGCTATAGAACAGACAGGCTCATAGTCAAAATTAATATTCTCCAATCACATAGATAGTGAATTAGTTTTAAAATCATAGCAAGAAAGGAGGAATAAGACGAAGTCAGGTAGAATGTAACCAGATACAAGGACCATTCTCCCTGAATCCTAGATTAGCAACATTTAGGAGTCCTCTCCTCTCTTTCTCTCTCTCTCCTCTTTAGCCTATGTCTGTATCTCTTTCTGACTCTTCACCCTTCCCCATTGGCAGTATAGTTTGGAAGAGTAGAATTGATGTAGAGCTGATGGGGACACCAGGAAATGTGTGCTGTACTTGAGAGAAGCAGGCAAGGTGTGTCCGGCCACAGAAGAGTTCACAAATGAACACACTGAACAAGTGTGGGTTTTATCTGCTTTTCTTGAGCAGAAGATGCGTGGGCCCAGAAGAGGACTATTATGTCTGCTACGAATAGGCAGCCAATTTAGGGGACCATAGCTGACCTGAGAGAATCGTGTCTTATGACTTAGTCCCCTCTATTCCGCCGATCTAGAAAAAAGACGTTCTTATCATGTTTGCCATTTCTTCTGCTATTAACACATCTGAGAAATCACTCTCCTGCTTTCAGTCTCTAAGATCTCTTTTGAATTCTGCCTGTGTGTCACAAGCTGCTTGCTTATTCATACTCATACTTAACACATCCTTTGAGATTTGCCTCTCTCTGCTAAGCTGCTAACTTTCTCACTATTGGTGCTTAACATTCTTAGGAGTTTCATCATTCCTGTTTATTTTTCTTTTATAAGGGAATTGAATAGTCTCAATAAAGCAAGCACAACAGTCCAAGGGCTTCCTCCACACATTTGAAGGACAGGACTTTATTATCAAAGTGAAAGAGATCTCTGTCACTTTCATTGCTCAATTTGGATAACTTTCTGCATTCTTAAGTTGAAATGTAATGGCTGTTTGCAACCCTTATTAAGGACAGTTTGTGTTCAAAAGGAACATGCTGTGGGCAAATCTGAGAAATTCAAAGTGAAGAAAGGTGACAAGCTAAACTTTAAAATGTGAAAAAAATACATCTCAAAAGTGAAATGGCCCAATGTGAGTAAGATTTCTGGCTAAGCACAGATCCAAAACATAGTGATTTTTTCATAGTATGATAATCTCAAGGTCCATGCATGTTGCTGCAAATAGCATTATTTGATTTTTTTATGGTTGATTAATATACCCTTTTATACATATACTACATCTTCTTTATCCATTCCTTTGTTGATGGACACTTAGGTTGCTTCTGTGTCCTGACTATTGTAAATAATGCTGTAATAAATATTGGAGTGCATTATATCATTCAAATTATGATTTTTTCCAGGTATATGCCCAGAAGTAGGATTGCTAGATCATACGATAGTTCAGTTTTTAGTTTTTCAAGGAACCTCTGTACCATTCTCTATAGTGGTTGTACCAACTTAGATCCCCACCAGTCGTATAGGAGGGCTCCCTTTTCTTCACACCCTCTCCAGGTTTTATTGTTTGTAGACTCTTTGATCATGGCCATTCTGACCACCGTGAGGTGATACTTTATTGTAGTTTTGATTTGCATTTCTCTGATAATAAGTGATGAGGTTTTTTACACATGCTTTTTGGCCATCTGTATGTCTTCTTTGGAGAAAAGTCTATTTAGATCTTCTGCACATTTTATGATTTGGTTGTTTGTTTTGTTTTTATTAATACATGGAGCTGCATGAGCTGCTTATATATTTTGGAAATTAACCTCTTGTGAGCTGCTTCATTTGCAAACCACTGCCTTCGTTGAATAGGATAGTCCGCATAGGGACTTGTTCTGGAAGAAAACTGGGGCCAAGCTATGAGCTTGAGAACCACGCAGGTACATGGCATCATTCAGCCATCTTGAGAATATATCACATGGTTCCCATTAGAGATAAACTGCAGAGAATTCACACAAAAGTGCTAAAATCCTGTGGCAGGTCTGAAGAAAACTAATGGCATGCAAGTTCTATTCAGTGCAAGCACAGCTGTTACACAGAAATCTCTTGATGTGATAGTAACTTCCAGAACACTTTTAGGAAAGCTATCTTAGAGGCTATAGAACAGACAGGCTCATAGTCAAAATTAATATTCTCCAATCACATAGATAGTGAATTAGTTTTAAAATCATAGCAAGAAAGGAGGAATAAGACGAAGTCAGGTAGAATGTAACCAGATACAAGGACCATTCTCCCTGAATCCTAGATTAGCAACATTTAGGAGTCCTCTCCTCTCTTTCTCTCTCTCTCCTCTTTAGCCTATGTCTGTATCTCTTTCTGACTCTTCACCCTTCCCCATTGGCAGTATAGTTTGGAAGAGTAGAATTGATGTAGAGCTGATGGGGACACCAGGAAATGTGTGCTGTACTTGAGAGAAGCAGGCAAGGTGTGTCCGGCCACAGAAGAGTTCACAAATGAACACACTGAACAAGTGTGGGTTTTATCTGCTTTTCTTGAGCAGAAGATGCGTGGGCCCAGAAGAGGACTATTATGTCTGCTACGAATAGGCAGCCAATTTAGGGGACCATAGCTGACCTGAGAGAATCGTGTCTTATGACTTAGTCCCCTCTATTCCGCCGATCTAGAAAAAAGACGTTCTTATCATGTTTGCCATTTCTTCTGCTATTAACACATCTGAGAAATCACTCTCCTGCTTTCAGTCTCTAAGATCTCTTTTGAATTCTGCCTGTGTGTCACAAGCTGCTTGCTTATTCATACTCATACTTAACACATCCTTTGAGATTTGCCTCTCTCTGCTAAGCTGCTAACTTTCTCACTATTGGTGCTTAACATTCTTAGGAGTTTCATCATTCCTGTTTATTTTTCTTTTATAAGGGAATTGAATAGTCTCAATAAAGCAAGCACAACAGTCCAAGGGCTTCCTCCACACATTTGAAGGACAGGACTTTATTATCAAAGTGAAAGAGATCTCTGTCACTTTCATTGCTCAATTTGGATAACTTTCTGCATTCTTAAGTTGAAATGTAATGGCTGTTTGCAACCCTTATTAAGGACAGTTTGTGTTAAAAGGAACATGCTGTGGGCAAATCTGAGAAATTCAAAGTGAAGAAAGGTGACAAGCTAAACTTTAAAATGTGAAAAAAATACATCTCAAAAGTGAAATGGCCCAATGTGAGTAAGATTTCTGGCTAAGCACAGATCCAAAACATAGTGATTTTTTCAAAGACTGGCAGACATAATTGAAGGATGATTGTCCATGCAGGAACTGTGTTCACTAGTCCATTAAATTGCACACTGAGGTAGCATTGTGTTATCAGAAATAGTGTATCTTACTAATAATTAAGATTAGTACAAATATAAGCACAAATAAGCTTGACACATAATCTATATGTATGTACATATAAAATATACCTATTCACATATACTGAAATATCCAAAATTATCTTGATATTATGAGAAGTAATTCCATAACATCTGTACCAGCCAGGGCACCGACAAGAAATAGTTGTTACACACACGTAAGGGTAGTTGGATAAAGTTTACTAAGGACCTGTTTCCAAAGTTTCATGATGGGATGTAGGAAGAACACAGGAATGAGTGCAGTGTACCCTACTAGTGACCGCAAAGCCATTGCAATCTCCAGGCCTGAATAGGCTTCCCAGGTGGTACAATGGTAAAGATTCCACCTGCCATTTCAGGAGACACAGTTTCAGTTCCTGGGTCTGGAAGATTTCCCTGGAGTGCAAATGGACAACCCTCTCCAGTATTCTTGCCTGGAAAATTCCATGGACAGAGGAGCATGATGGGCTACAGCCCATGGCGTCACAAAGAGTTGGGCACAACTGAGCACAGCACACACAGTAGTGGATGAGGTTTTGGAAGCTAGAAAGAGACCGTCTTGAGGAAAGGACTTGAGAGGAGCTGTCCTTTGCTTGAAAGACACATCCAGACCTAAGTTATAAGACAGAAAGGGATCCAGATAAGTAAGTGCTGAGCTTCATTTACTCCAGTCTGTGAAGCCTGCCCAAGGAGTCACTTTGATCAAACCCAAGTAGGAGCTGGAAGCAAGGAAGCCTATTGTTGCCATCTCATAGACTAGCTTTCTAGGGAAGAGAACAGACTTTAAAAGGATAGAGTGGACCTAGACGAGCAAGTGGAATTTATCTGGCCCAACACCCAAGTCAGATGTGTAATTATAAGATGATTTATTCAGTGGACTCCTTTTTTAATGGTTAAAGAAATTTGGAATACAGAATGAACCTTAATTTTCCATAGCAAGTACTCTGTTCCAAATAACTGCAGTAAATGCTTGAGACACAGAGATTCATAAGGCAGAGTCCACTTAAGGAGCTCACAGTCCACAGGGGAGGTTGCATGTATATAAATAGATAAAACAAGTGGTATTAAGAACTTAAAGTGGTATCTGAAGCCCTGTTAATAACAGTATGCTCAAGGGGGAAATGTTGTAGGCAAATCAAAGGAAATAGAAATTATCTATTAAAAAGTAAAAACTGCTACAATAAATATGGCAGAAAGTGCCAACCTGCAGGATATGAAAGCATCTAGTTTCATATTTTTTAAAAAATCACATGCATGTAAATGTATATATGACCCCATGGACTGTAGACTGCCGGGCTGCTCTGTCTATGGAATTCTTCAGGTGAGGATACTGGAGTAGGTAGCCATTCCTTTCTCCAGGAGATCTTCCCAGTCCAGGAACTGAACCTGTGTGTCCCACATTACAGTCAGGTTCTTTACCATCTGAGCCACGGAAGACATACATAACATATATATATATATATGTATCTGCATATATATATATGTAAAATTTTTATCCTTTCTGTTAAGCATCTTCACAGAAAAGATTTTAAAAATGACTGTGAGGTTATAAAACTATATTTTACATGTTTGTTAGTAGCCTAATGATGTAGTTTCATTCTGAAATAGGTGCTTCAGAAGCTTGCTCTTTGGCCTGTCAACTGTGAACTTGAAAGAAGTAATTCACCTCCATTGACCTAGCACTTAATTGTCATAAGGTTATTTTATTTAGCCCTTCTCACCTCAGGATGGAACCAGAAAGGTGAATGTTTCAACCATGAAGTTTTCACCGAAATTCTGTTTCTAGCCATGGCTAAATAAAAGCTGAACAAATGATTATTTCATCTCCAAAGTGATATAAATTCTAGGAGATCTTTCCTAAGGAAAATTAGCTCCAAAATATGTCATGAATGATAAATAATGAAGTTGTTAAATTGGTTTTGCAATTACATTTCCAGCAAAACTGCAAACATATGACAAGTAGCCTTTTCTGAATGCAAACATTTTGTGATAAAATTCTCCCTACTACCTCTCACTGTAAACCAAGCTATTGAAATATTTCAAAAATATAATTTACCTTTTGAAGTTTCTTCACTAGTCTTCAACACATGTATAGACATTTCAAATGATAATTTTAAAATCCCACATGCAAATCAACTTCTCTCTGTGGTTGGACTTTTAAAGTGTAGCCTGAAGAAATTGGACTGATGAACACCCACTGGTAAATGATTTACCTTAAAGATGTGTCATTTATAAATGAATAGCCCTGCACGTCCTGTGAAAACCTTGAAGCTATCAGAAAAATAGCAGAGCACGTAATCCTGCCTCAATTTTTGCCTTTCCTGATTTTTTTGTAATAACTTTATTGAGATGCATAAAGTGCATCCACCTGGTATGAGTCTTCCATTTAAATGCGTTTAAAGTGCATTATGCAGTGGTGTTTGATATATTGATACAGTTGAACAATTATCAGGACTGTCAATTACACTGTCTTTTGAAACTTTAGCAAATATTTTCAGAGCCAGAACTAGGTGTGCCTACCATTGTTCTAGGTGCAGTGTGGGGTGGGCAGTCAGCAGGGTGAAAATATCAATTTCCGGCTCATATGTAATGTGTATTCTTGTGTAAGGAGACATACAGTAAACTCAGAAGCAAGTACATGTGTAATACATCTTTTTTAGATTTCATTTTTAATTGAAGGATAATTATTTTACAATATTGTGATGGTTTCTGCTATACATCAATATGAATCAGCCACAGGTATACATATGTCCCCTCTGTCTTGAAATTCCCTCCCACCTCCCACTCCATTCTCC
>SJYC01011060.1:0-29478 GCA_006408675.1 Madoqua kirkii | reverse complement strand
CCAGGTTGTCACAGAGAGCTTACTTTGGGTTCCCTGCCTCATACAGCAAATTCACACTGGCTATCTATTTTACATATTGTAATGTATATGGTTCACTACTACACCTTATGTGATAAATTCTAGGAAGAAAAGCAAAACAGGGGCAAGAACTTAGGAGGTAGGTTCTCAGGAAGGAGAGTGTCTATGAAAAGTGGAGGTGATTGAAGTGAAGGAATGGATCATGGAACATTTGGGAGGAGAACCTTTAAGAAAGAAAATGGGCCGATGCACACCTCTGGTGTGGATGTATGCTTGGCATGTTTGAGAAAGAAGGCCATATTGCTCACACAGACCAGTGAGACTCAGATGATTTGGATGAGAAGGGGTCAGAGGCTGGAGGGCGCACGCACAGCCTTGCAGACCTTGGTGAGTTCTTACTCTGAGTGAGATGGAGGCCAATGAAAGGCTTGGAGCGGAGGACTGGAGGACCCTGGCTTAGGTTTTTAAGGGATCACTGTGGCTACTATGATCCCAGCACAGACCAAGCTGCTGAGTCAAAGGAGGAAGGAAGGAGTGAGCTGGGAGGCTGTGGCAGTTGTCCCGGCATGAGATACTAATGGCTTAAACATATAGTGTTGGCCTTCTCTGTTTTAACATGGATTCATTAGCACATCAGTTGAGTATAGAAAATCCTCAATACCTGGATCCAATGATACTGGTATCTTCACATTTTGTAAAATTTAATACAGACTGC
This sequence comes from Madoqua kirkii, assembly GCA_006408675.1. Taxonomy (NCBI): domain Eukaryota; kingdom Metazoa; phylum Chordata; class Mammalia; order Artiodactyla; family Bovidae; genus Madoqua; species Madoqua kirkii. Next base: position 28,745 of record SJYC01011060.1, on the reverse strand, counting down.
ATTTACATTCGGAAACTAAATAAGTTTTATCCACCTCATTTTAAAATAAGAATGTTTTAAATCTGCATTATTCTCATCCTTACTTTTTCTCACATCCCTTGCAAGTGACATTTTCTTTTTGCTCCTCTCTTGTCCCATCTTAGATATTTACCTCCTAAAAATCCCTTGAGGGCACTTACCCACCAGAAAACCACAAAGTTCTTTCTCTGCAAAGAAGGTCTTATCTGTCAACACAAATATTTTCCATTCTTTCTTAATGGTTTATAAATATATTTAACTCACTCGAGAAATATTAGTGCTCATTTCACTGCCTCACGGAGGTACCAACAATCAGATACTAAGATGTATGGAGAATTGTACCAAAATCTCATTCTTCGTTTTTCTCATATACAGACAGTATAAAGATCATAAGTTCCCATATTTTTGAAATATATATTGTACCATAAGATTGGAAGCTTCTATATTTTTCCATTATTTAGATCTAAGCATAGCAGCATTGACTAAATTAACTTTGCCTTTATTTATTCATTCAACCAATGTATTGATATGTGTTTGTCTTCTCTGCTCTTCATGGTGGGGGTGCAAAGTGAAGCATGCTTGTCTTTGAGGAGTCCACAATCTAGATGAAAAGACATGCAAGTGTAAAATTATATAAAAGAGAGGAGAGTGAGTTCTGTCTATGTGATGATGTCAGAGATAGAAAAGAGGATCCCTGTGTTGCAAGAGACACCATGTATATAGAATACAATGTCCATGTGTGTCCTGTGAGCAATGCAGTATTTTGAGCCTGTGCAAATGTGGTTTCTCTGAGCCTCGGCAAAAGTGTTTTCTATGGCAATGCTAAACAGATTTCAAGGTCTGTGAAGACCTACTCTAATCCTGTACCCCATGAGGATGCTGTGAAAAGTTTCTGAGGACTGCCTTTGCTGTGGGTGCCAGGGAGGGGCAGTAAGCAGGACAAGTAGCTTCCCGGGTATGTCATAAAGACGGTAAGGTTGGAGGAGCTGCAGGGAGAGGTCTGAAGAAAATCTAAAACCAAGAGCTAATTCTTACAGATAGATGAGGGTGAAGGCTATCATGCAGAAGGCATGTCATGTGCAAATGTTCAAAGAAATAAAAGACTATGCAGTATTCTTAGCGTTGCAAGTAATCCCAGCATGAACAGAGAGCTGAGCCTATGAGAGGAGCGTGAAAAATCAGTTCAGAACAGCCGACTGCGGATAGATAGTGAAAAGGTTTAGAAGCCTAGGACGTGCAGCTGGATTTTTAACCTGGTATTGTCATGATGAATCTTTGCACTCGAAGCAGCCACTTTGGTGTCAGTGTATGGGCAGAATTGGAGAAATGAGCAGAGAAAGCAGAGCTGACAAAGAAGACAGAAAAATAGTGAGTTTAGTTTCACTCAGTGAAGTTTCACATTTATGGATGGTCATATACGCCAGCACCCGGGTATATACCAGACAGTCGTGAACGTGACACAGACTTGCCTTAACCTCAAGAATTCTGGGAGCAGAGACCAGGAACAGTGTGACTCAAGCCAAACAGGTTCCTTCCCTGTCAGCTACACGGGCAGCAACTCCTGGGGCTTACGGGCTTCCCATTCTGTGTCTCTCTCTTTCTCTCTCTCACAGACACACAGGACACAGTTATAGTCACACTCTGTTTCCTTCTTGAGTCATTGACTCCTTCTCTAACATCTCCTGATTTACCTGAGAATTGGGAAATGTGAATGGCTTAAGAATATATCTGTTTTTTCTTCTCTGAAGTAAAATCCTGAATGCCATACCTTGATTTAGAAAATAGAGGACTTCCCTGCAATCCACACTTCCACTGCAGGGGGCGCTGGTTCAATTACTGATCAGAAAACAATATTTTTTCCCCCCATGCTCCATGGTGCTACCAAGAAAAAAGAAAAAAAAGGACTATACACTTTTTTTCTCGGTTCCCCTTCAATAACCTGAATTGTCATACCTCACTTGAGACTGATACCTAAAGATAAACTAAACAATTTTTTTATGTTTATGAAATTACAAATGGCCCTATGAATTTACCCTGCAAAACTCAGGAGGTACAGGGAATTCACATTCCTTTACTTTAACATGAAGAAATGGGGATTCATGGAGTTATGTGATGTGCAAACGTTTACAAGTCAAAGGCAGCCAGAAGCTTGAATCCGTCTCTTATGTCTCCAAGTTTGTTGAGTAAACATTGACTCTTGTTGCCAAATGCATTCCTCACAGGTCCCAGTTAGCTTTAATGATGCACTGTTATAGTGAGGCTGTTTTCAACCTTGAGGAGTGCTGGAAAGTGTTCTCTCTGACATCTGTAACAAGATGTGGAAGAGGTTGAAGGGTTGCTCCTTTTCTCTGGTCCTTGCAAATAAGAAGATTTAGTTGAAATCCTAAGAATACAAGTTAAGTGCAACAAGGAAGCAACATGCATTTATAGATAGGACTATAATTTTCTCCTCTCTCTTTTAATTCTGGAGGATAAAAGCAATATTCTTTTATTCACAAATATTATTTTTTAGTTATTCTACAAGTTAAATCCCATTCCTGTCCCTTTATGCTCTGTATTTTGGATTAGATCTTGGTTCCTTTTATTTTGAAAGCATGAAAGACATTTTTCCTGTTTTGTGTGTTAGTCACTCAGTCTTGTCTGATTCTTTTAAGCCTATGGACTGTAGCTTGCCAACCTCCTCTGTCCATGGAATTCTCCAGGCAAGAATACTGGAATGGGTTGCCATTCCCTTCTCCAGGGGATCTTCCTGACCCCAGGATCGAACACAGGTCTCCTGAATTGCAGGCAGATTCTTTACCATCTGAGCCAAATTGTTAATGAACAAAGAAACAATTCGTGAGACTTAGTTCTTATGGTAAATATGTTATTCTCCAACCCAAATAAATAGTTATTTTCCTAAAAATCACTCCTAAATCCCATGTCTGATTTCATTCTCACAACAAATAATAGTAGTACAAGGTAATTAAGACTTTGGTGACTTAAGAAGGTTCTTCCACTCATACAAAAGTATTTGAACCAGGGAGCAATCCACACAGTGTTAGGAATTAGTATTTTGTGTTCTAGGGAAATGCTACAGTCATCATTAGTCCATGTTTGTGAAGTATGTTTTGTTTTTTCTATTTAAGCAAAAATAAAATAAAATAAAATTACACACATTGGATTTTACATGCTTTTTGCAAAGATATATACATCTGAAGAACCAAATGAAATTATCTGAACAAAGCTTTCATGATGTCACCAGTCACTTCCTTGGTTCCCATCTATTATCAAGCTCCTGGTTATCTAATCTGCTATCAGGCAGTCTGGCATTCGACAGTTCACCCAAACATGCCTCCTGAATTCACTTCCTTTTCTCTTTCTGTTCACTTTCAGTTCTGGGAGTGTTAGAACTGAGCACTCTTCTACTAATTCAGGATTCAGGGTCAAGGTCTCAGCCCACGTTCTTACTGCAGATTCTGTGTTCCATGTGTTGCTCTCTGAAACAGACACTAGCTATCTGCACCAGCTACCCACCCCTTTTGTTTCTTCACTGAGCTTACTTGTTGGAAATTGTGTTTGTCAAGGCCAGTGTGTTAGATGAACCTTTTCAAACAGTTTTCTTTATTCATTTGGCCATGATCTCATTAAGTGGTTATGCTGTGTAATGTAATACATTGTGCAATATAATGCATTTTGTTTTATCCTGTTTGTCTCTTGCTAGGCTTATACCCTTGCACTGTCCTTTCTACAGTTAATGAACAAAGAAACAATTCGTGAGACTTAGTTCTTATGGTAAATATGTTATTCTCCAACCCAAATAAATAGTTATTTTCCTAAAAATCACTCCTAAATCCCATGTCTGATTTCATTCTCACAACAAATAATAGTAGTACAAGGTAATTAAGACTTTGGTGACTTAAGAAGGTTCTTCCACTCATACAAAAGTATTTGAACCAGGGAGCAATCCACACAGTGTTAGGAATTAGTATTTTGTGTTCTAGGGAAATGCTACAGTCATCATTAGTCCATGTTTGTGAAGTATGTTTTGTTTTTTCTATTTAAGCAAAAATAAAATAAAATAAAATTACACACATTGGATTTTACATGCTTTTTGCAAAGATATATACATCTGAAGAACCAAATGAAATTATCTGAACAAAGCTTTCATGATGTCACCAGTCACTTCCTTGGTTCCCATCTATTATCAAGCTCCTGGTTATCTAATCTGCTATCAGGCGTCTGGCATTCGACAGTTCACCCAAACATGCCTCCTGAATTCACTTCCTTTTCTCTTTCTGTTCACTTTCAGTTCTGGGAGTGTTAGAACTGAGCACTCTTCTACTAATTCAGGATTCAGGGTCAAGGTCTCAGCCCACGTTCTTACTGCAGATTCTGTGTTCCATGTGTTGCTCTCTGAAACAGACACTAGCTATCTGCACCAGCTACCCACCCCTTTTGTTTCTTCACTGAGCTTACTTGTTGGAAATTGTGTTTGTCAAGGCCAGTGTGTTAGATGAACCTTTTCAAACAGTTTTCTTTATTCATTTGGCCATGATCTCATTAAGTGGTTATGCTGTGTAATGTAATACATTGTGCAATATAATGCATTTTGTTTTATCCTGTTTGTCTCTTGCTAGGCTTATACCCTTGCACTGTCCTTTCTACATGTTTGTCCTGAATTGAAGTGGTAAAACTTATATCAAAATACAGAATTATGTAGAAGAGCCCCACAAGTCAACTCACACTACAGTTTGATATAGAATTATGTAGAAGAGCCCCACAAGTCAACTCACACTACAGTTTGAAAGCATGAAAAATAAATGTAAGTGTTTAAAAATAATTCTTCAGGACTCCTTCATAAACCCTCACGTGGTGATTGGGGGGGGGAATAATGTTTAGATCAATTTAACTTGGTTCAATCAGATTTTTTTTCAGCTTTATTAAGGCATAATTGAAAAGTAAAATTGTATATATTTAAAGTATACAGCAGGAAGATTTCCTATACATATACCTGTGAAATGATTACCACAATCAAGATGATTAACACATCCATCACTGTACATAGTTACCTTAGGGAGTTGGTGGTGGTAAGAGTATCCAAGTTCTACTCGGAAAATTTCAAGTATAAAGGACAGTATTATTATCTATAGTTATCATCTGTACATTAGATCCTCAAAATGCATTCATCTTGTGTAACTGAAAGTTTGTACCCTTGGATCAGCATCTCCCCATTTTTATGAGTTCAACTTTTTTTTTTTTCAAGATTCCATATATATGACACCATATATTATTTGCCTTTCTTTGTCTGGTTTGTTTCACATAGAATAATACCCTCCAGATTCATCCACATTGCTGTGAGTAATATTTAATTATTGTTAAATAATATTCATATATATATTACAGTATCACATTTTTAAATCCATTCATCTATCAACGGACATTTAGATTGTTTCCATATCTTGGCTACTGTGAATCATGTGGCAATGAACTTGGGAGTGCAGCTATTTCTCTGAGATATTCCTTTTCTTTAGATTATACACCCAGAATTAGATCATATGATAGTTTTATTTTTAATTTTCTGGGGACTATCTATTTGGTTGTCTGTTACAGCTGAGCCAATTTACATTTCCACCAAGAGCGTGCAAGTATTGAAAGCTTCATTCTCTCGTTTGCAAAATGCTATGTCTCAGATCACCTTCCCCTTTCAGAGCTGGTCTCCCTATGATGGCCCTTGGGTGTCATGACTGGGGAGTCTGATGTGCTTTCATGTTCCTGGGCATGGGCCTTGGGCTCTGTTGCTTCCAGTGTGTGTTATGACTGGTGTCTGATTATCTACTTTTCTCTCTGATGCTCTGTCTACTGTTGGCTGGTCTCTTCTTTGTCTTTGGCAGTAATATAGGGTAGAACCAACCAAGTCAAATTCCCGTAAGCTCTCTTTGTCAGTAAATATGAACCTCTGCCAAGTCCTTCATCCATTTCATCAATTCCTAGCTTCAGGTGAGGGTCACTTCATGCCAAAGGGACTGACCCCATGTTAGGCCTGCTGATTCATCTACATCACACCAAGACTGGTGACTGCTTTAAAGCAAAACTTCAGCTGGCCTTTCTTTATAAACTTACGAAGTGTGCCCCAGGTGGGTTGTGAAGTAATAGGGAAAAATTATATATATAAAATCTTGTAATTTCCTAAATAACAGGAACCCTTGGGGCATCTTTTGTTCTTAAAGATTTTTATTTCATTTTGGAGTTTAGTTGATTTACAGTGTTGTATTAGCTTCAGGTATATCTAGCAAAGTGATTCAGTTTTATATATATGTATATACACACACACACATTATTTTTCAGATTCTTTTCCCATAAAAATTATTACAGAAAATTGAGTAGAGCTCCCTGTGGAGCATCTTTCATTCTGACACTTGATCTTTGTCCTGATTTCTAACACAGAGATCTAAATCCTTTGGAATATCCCAAATGATAAGAATGTCTTTTGAGGCTACTCTCATGGACTTGTAGATAGCTTCAGAATGTGGGCTGCTGACCGCAAAGACCAAATTGCGATCATAAGCTGGACGCTTTCAGCCCTAACCCCTCCTTCTTGGAGAAGAGTGAGAGGCTGGAAATATAGCTTAAAATCAATCATGTCTATGTGATGAAGCTTCTATAAAATCCTGGTAGTACCGAGTTTGAAGAGCTTCTGGGTTGGTGAACACACCTAAATATCAGGATGTCTGTGCATTTGAATACCACAGGAACAGAACCTCATGTGCTTAGGGCCCTTCCAGGTCTTACTCTTTGTGAGATGCTCTTCATCTGTCTGTTTATTCATACACTTATTATATTTTTCATAGTAAACCATTAAATATAAGTGTTTCCTTGTGTTTCAGCGGTAAAGCTAGCAGACTGTGGGCCCCAAGGAGTGAGTCACAGAAACAGCAGTTTATATCTTGTCTGTTAGAAATACTGGTGACAAGCTGGGACCTGCAGTTGGCCTCTGACGTGTGTTTGGTAAGCAGGGGGCAATCTTGCAGGACTGAGACCTTAATCTGTGGAAATGGATCCTACCTCTAGATGGATAATGTCAGAATTGAGTCAATTTGTCAGATACCCTGATATTGTCACAGAGAATCGCTTGATGTTTGGAAAATCCACACGTGTGGTATCAGAAGCATTGTGTGTGAAGAGGGGCGAGTGACAAGAGGAGTGTGTTTTTCTCTGTGTGCACTGAGGTCATGTCCCTGAGTACTGGGGATGGAGCAGTGAGCAGCAGACTAATTCTCCACCTTCGTGGAGCTTATATTCCAGGAAGGAGATTTTAAAAGAAAAGACATTAAATCATGTTTAGGTAAATAAATTATGAAGAAAAACGAAGGGAGTAGGAAATGACTGGAAAAGAGGTAACTGACTCAGGAAGAGCTTGTTGGAGAGGCACCACCTGAGAAAAGATATTTGAAGTCACCCTGGAATGAGCTCGGTCAAAATCTGCAGAGGGCTTTCTGGTCAGAGATGGCAGCGCTTGTGCACGTCCCGAGTTTGGAATACCTGCGACGTGATGGAGGGAAAGCAGTGTGGCCACTGGGACTAAAGTGGAGTGGGTGATGGGGAAAAGGGTAGAGGCCAGGGGAGACCAGCTCAAGGAGATTCAGCACACCTGGACTTCAGCATGGGTGACAGGACTGGTTGAAGTTTTCAAACCATCTCTGTGTAGACCTGACTACAGCCAAAAAAAAAGAATAACAGATGGACACATTGGTGGGAGTGCATGACAGTGGCGGACTGCATGGTGGAAAAGTGATTGCAGCTTGATAGACATTGAAGGGTGAAATGGGGGTGCCTGCTGACGGGAATGAACGTGTAAATGTTGAGTGAATATCGAGGCCATGCACCGAGCTATGGGAGACTGGAGGTTGAGGTATTGAGAGAAAATCAAGTGTCCATTTTGGGGAAAAAAGCCATTGGAATGATCATTAGGCATCCAGGTGACTGTGTGAATGCATGATTATATCAACAGTCAGGAGCTCAGGAGAGAGGATGGGCAGGAAGAATAAAGGTGGGACTCACTAGCAGAGACATGATATTGAGCTTTAGAGGACTGGATGAGATCAACCACAGAATAAGTATATAATGAGAAGAGAAGAGGGTCTGAGTACCTTGAACATCTTTAGAAGAAGAATATAGTGAAAGAGACTAAAAGAAACAACCAGTCACATGAGGGACACCTGCAGAGTATGTCTAAGAAGTTAATAATATTAAGAAGGAGGTAATCAACTACATTACATACCCTAAAAGGGCAAATAAGATATAACCTTAAAAAGTCATTTCAGTGGATTTGTGAAGATAAAACTCTGATTGGAGGGGAGTAAAGAGAGAGTGGGGAGAACTTATAGTTAAATATCTTCATCCCCATGCCTCCCAAAACACTACTAAAATGTATGTAATAGAATTTTTAAAATGGGCATAAACTACAAGGACAAGAGTATAGAAAGGAGACAATGAGCAGAACATTGATGTCAACAAAATTTTATCATCTGGGGACACATGAAGTAGTTAACTGATTCAGTAGACCACAGGAGCTGAAATGTAACCCCACATTCAGAATGTCAGCGAGATCAAGTCTGCATACTGCTAAACCCCAAGAAAACTCAGAAATTGGGACATTAGTTTCCGTGGATGGCAGAAGTGTGGCTTGGGATTAAAAGCAGGAGGACTGATGGAAAGTCTTTGTAAGTAGCTCCTAGACACCAGGCTCCATTCTCCAGACTTGTGCAGACAGGAAATTATCTGTTTGAACTCAGCAGAGGCCTAGAAAATCATTCTCTGGAAAAGTCTGACAGAAGGTTTAGTCTCTGAACACATTGTTGTTGTTCAGTCACTAAGTCATGTCTAACTCTTTGCAACCCCATGGACTGCAGCACACCAGGCTTCCCTGTCCTTCACCATCTCTCGGAGTTTGCTTAAACTCATGTCTATTGAGTTGATGATGCTATCCAACCATCTCATCCTTTGCCGTCCCCTTCTTCTCCTGCCTTTTACAGCATCAACCAGACTTAAGTGAGGCAGTAGTACAGTCTTATTGAAAACAGATTTTAAGTAAAATTCTTAGAGAATGGTAACACAACCCAAATGCCAACTCCTTGACTGTTGCTCAGCTTTACCTTCAGAAAGCTGGCTGCCAGGCCTATACCACTGCCCTCCTACTATGAGTCAACTAAAAGCATTACCTTCAAAAAAATAACAGAGAATAAAAACATCACCTTCAGCTTTAAGGATGTGATGCTCTCAACAATAATCCATTTCCTCTTTCATCTAGGCTTACCTTTATCTTCATTGAACACCATCCAATTTTTCTGCCACTAGATATGAAACTTCTCTCAAGAGGCTTCCTATATCAGGAAAAGCCAAATTCAATCTAAAGGACAATATCTCCTTTACAAAAAATGAAAGAAAAAAAAAAAATCAATGTCCCCAATCTCATCTTCTAACCTTAGAGTGTTCTATTGAACCTAAGAGGCCATTAATAGTAAAATACATATAACTGATCATTGCTATTTTTTTTAAATTCAGTTCATTGTACTGTGTGTTTTCGTAAGTTGGATGTGACTAAAATGTGTGCAGACATTATTATAATTTCTGGTGTGAAAACATATGGCTCCTTGTGATAGATAGAAGATCGAGCACAACAACACATGCACCTAGGTGTTTAATGATATATGATGACATAAATGAAAAAAAAAAATCTCAGTTTTCCAAATCATTACTTAGATTCAAAGAGGCAGAGATGCAGCTGCCTTACCACACTTACTGTGGATCATTATTAAATTCACATACTAACTGTTCTTTTCTCAATAAATTGTCATAGAAGACCTTCAGAATCAAGCACACAATGCTGTTATAGCTCTTATGTCCCCTTTTCCAAAGTTTTAAATGAAGACCTAAAAACAAACCAAACACCTAGACCCTTCAGGCCAGTGCATCCATCAATACAGTCATACAGTGCTCATCCAAATCTCTCTGCCTAGAGCTTGTGCACAATTATATTAGATCGTGATTAATGTCATATGTGGTCATGAACGATGGTCTCAGTAAGAGTTTCACATTGTATATATATATATGCATGGTTATGAGTTGTGCTTAGACCTTATCTGGAAGCTAGAAGACAGCATTCATTTTACTTTATAGAGGAATCTTTTTGGTAATTTTGAAAAAATCACACAGCCTTAGTGAGCTTCATTCTCTCTCACTCTGAAATGGAATCCTGGCCCTGGAATCTCTCAAAATAGTCATAACATCAAAGATGACAAGGTCAAAAAGAATAGTTTTATCTTTTTTTTTTTCAGAATTTGTCACTACTTTTCTTCTGTTCTTACATAAAAATCCCCTACTTGTTTCATAATATGCATGTTATTCATTCATTCATTCAAAGAAATGTATCTTGAATACCTTGAATCACATAATCTAGCTTTCTTATTATGGAAATGAAATAATGTTTACCCATCAAATTTTAAAGACAAACCAAAGCTACACCTCTTATTGGCAGCAGAACCCAAACTAAAACTCAGTCCTTTGGTCCTTCCAACTCTTTGGGAATTACAGCCGGTTAATTTCTAAAAACAAACACACAAATATATATGTGTGTGTGTGTGTGTGTGTGTGTGTGTAGCACTTAATTTTGAAAGCCCGTAATTGGATAAAGTATAATAAATAAAGTATGACATAAAAATGTCTGTGAATGTTCAAGATGACGCATAATGTGCCCTAATTAAATGTTAGAAAAATATAAAGAGAAGATATTCTTCTAAATGTCTTTTTATTCAAAGGTTGGTAGCAACATATTTCCATGTAAATCTAGAATCATAATATTGATTGTAAAATACAGACTCCTTATTTATAAATTGTTCCTATACTTGTTTAGTGACAACATTAAAAAAAAATTTAATAATTTAAAGGATCCTCAAAAGGCACACAGATTGTAGAACTTTTGGGGCAAGAACAATGGCTCTGAGGCTCTCCAGACAAGTGCTTCACCTGTTTGTTTTTCAACAATAGTGTAAATATTTGGAGACTTCAGTACACTTTTAAAAATACATACATATGTTTAGTGAATCACTAACACTCCATAAGAATCCTGCTTACAGCAATTTAACAGAGAGTGTCAGGTCCTACTTTTTTTTTTTTAATTCTTTCAGAAAATTAGAATCTGCTTTTATTAAGTCTAAGTTGCAGAAGCATATCTTATCCTTCCACACTCTTCCCTCCTGGAGGCCAACATATAATGCCAGGGGGAAAACAATGCATTCAGCATGGACCCAGAGAAAAGGAAATACCTTAGTGCACCTTTGGAGAAACAGCACATTGTAACCAGGGCACTTACTTCCCTGTTCTGAAGACATTCAGGAGCCAGACAGATATTTTATCTACATGATATTTGACTAAGTGCATCCTCAGAAGAGACTATAAAACTGCATTTAAGTCTGACATCCTCCCAGCTAAGTGTTGAGTTTATCAAATAAACAAAACGAAATCAATTATGTTTCCACAGAGATCATGGCGTGTGTCTGGGTAGTAGGCTGAGGACTCAGCATCAGGCTTTTTACTTCACAGGAAACCTAAGACAGTGTCAAAGAGAAGCAAAGGGCTGCAATTTTTCCAAATAATGCTGAGGAAACAAACCAGATTCCATATTCATTTTAGGGTTCCATACACTGGCATTTTCACATGTAGGTTTAATTTTGCGTCAAAAGGAAAGGGAAAAGAACACAGACTGAATAGTCTAATGGATGGATCATTATGTTAGACCCTGCACTACAGTAACTGACCTTTTTGGGGTTTTTTGCTGTTTTTGTTCACCCAGTATTTTCTTGCAGAATTATATTCTAGTGGTACTAAAGTGAAAGTGAAGTCACTCAGTCGTGTCCGACTCTTTGAGACCCCATGGACTGTGGCCTACCACGCTCCTCTGTCCATGGGATTCTCCAGGCAAAAGTACTGGAGTAGTTGCTATCTCCTTCTCCAGGAGATCTTCCCAACCCAGGGATCGAACCCAGGTCTCCTGCACTGCAGGCAGACGCTTTACCATCTGAGCCTCCAGAGAAGCCCCCAGTGGTACTAAAGAGGGGTCTATTGTTGTATTCTCTTTGGAGTTTCATTTGAAAGGAAAGATCAAGGCCAAATTTGAAACCACAGAAGCTATTTTCAGTTTATTTACTTGGTGTATTGACTCAGTTCTAGGTCAAGGTGCCTAGGTCATTTCATTTAAATTTTGCCTATCTGAGAATATTTAAATGAGACAAGAAGTCAATTCTTCTCAAGCCAAACTTTGAAAACACAGCCACTAGTGATGCATGCTTTTTCAAGTTTCACATGCTTCAGAAAAAAAAATTCCAACTGTGAAATCCTCAGTAGCCTCAAGGAGCTATGTTTATAATTGTTTTTAATTAAATTTCACAGTCAAGCTATAGAATATAAAATGCATATGTATGCAGTATTTGCTGGAGAGGTTAGACCATAGCAAAATGTGCTTTGTTGTTTTAATTTCCTCTTGCCAATCTCTCATGTGTTTGGAATCCCAGATTTTTTTTTTAGCTTATCATCTCTAACTTGGATATTTTTGTTTGTTTCATTAAAAGCTTTTGAACTAGTTTTTCATGGGGATTTTAGCTTTTATATGACGTTTTTTATAGTTCTTATCCCCCTTCACTTAACTCTTTTATCTATGTTAGATAATTATGAAATTATAAAAAGTACAATTTTAATGTAAATTTAGTGTTTGGCTCATGTAGAAGGTATATAAAGACATGCTCTTGATACTATCTCAAACTCACAAGGAAACATTTTATGTTTTATCCCTTTTCTGCATTTTGATTGATAATAGGAAAAATTTTTCAGTCAAATTTTAACCCCAAATGTAGACTAATCCAAAGTCATGACACTGTAGCTATTTAGTTCTATTTGGTAATAAGCATAATTATTATCATCATTCTAGAGATTTTCTTGTATAAGTCTTTGTAAAATATTAAAGGCCATTTTCATTGTAAGTGGCTTAATAAATAGTTATTTAGCAACGAATTAGATCCAGAGGTTAAATGCTCATCATGACAGGCACATCTCTTAACCTTATTGCTTAAAATATAGTGGGAAATACAGACTATTAGGAAAGTGATTATAATACTATGTACTAAGTGTAACCGTAACGTAAATGTGAACCTAATCTGTATTTAGGGCATTAGAAAAGCTTCTGGAGGAGATGCCTGCGCATTAGCTAGGGTGGAGTGTGCTTCCCTGGTGGCTCAGCCCGGTAAAGAGACTCCTGCTTAACAGGAGACCAGGGTTCAATCCCTGGGTTGGGAAGATCCCCTGGAGAAGAAATTGACCACCCACTCCCATGGACAGAGGAACCACAGTGCCACACAGAGTCAGACACAACTGAAATGATTTAGCCAGCCCCAGAGGGATTAACCAGGATGGTAGTGAGATGGGAAAAGAGAGGTTGAGGATGGGAGCACAAAAAAGGAAAAGAATTTTCTAGGTAGAAGAAAAAGCCTCATAAGTCTTTTATTTGAAAGACAGCGTGATATGTTTGAGGAGTTCAACATAGTTCAATGCAAAGATGTGGAGGAGGATTTATCAAGAGATGAGTCTGCAAAGATTACTTGGGTGTAGAAAATGAAACAGCTGATAAGACATGTTAATGAGTTTGGAATTTAACTTGCCAGCAAAATGGAACCTTTGGTGGGGGGAGTGGTAGGGGGCGAGGAGTGAGTGTTAAGCAGGGTTGTGATGAAAGGATTACTCTGGTTTTATTGTAAATAACAGATTGAAGAACATAATAGGAAAGCAAGGAAACCAGTTAGGAAGTAATTGCAGTTATCTGTATAAGGAGTCTTTAGTATGAGTTTGGAATTAACTTGCCAGCAAAATGGAACCTTTGGTGGGGGGAGTGGTAGGGGGCGAGGAGTGAGTGTTAAGCAGGGTTGTGATGAAAGGATTACTCTGGTTTTATTGTAAATAACAGATTGAAGAACATAATAGGAAAGCAAGGAAACCAGTTAGGAAGTAATTGCAGTTATCTGTATAAGGAGTCTTTAGTAATGAAGAAGTCTTATAGATTAAGAGAAGGGTTGCATTGTAAAATATTTAAGATATTTAACATCAGGATTTGGTGATTTATATAATGTACAGTGGAGGATGTAATAAAAAATGATGTCCAGGGTTCTGGCTTAGAGAATTGGAACATGGGATACTCAGTTCTCTAAGAGAATTGGATGTTCAATGTTATTACTTTTGTTATCATGGCTTTTAATTTTTTACTTTAATATTTTCTTGAATTTTTCTATCCGTTCACTTTTACTCAAATTTACTCCAATATAAAAATAACCTTACCTTGACCCTACACTTCCCTATGAGCAACTGTCTAATTATTTTACCTGACTCCAAATTTCTTGAAATATATTGTCCTTGTCTTATCCTCCCACCTTTTCACTTCAACCTATTGCAGTATAACTTCTATCCCAAACACACTATGTAATATCTTTCTCAAACAACAATAGTTATAAGTCACAGACTCCATAAACTTTTTAACCTCTATCTTCATGTACACTATATATTTCAAAAACTGTCTAATGTGACTTTATTTTAATTTTCCTGCTTCATTTCCAGTGCTAAGCTTATTTAATTAGAATACAGTTCTTTGTATGTTCTAAGAGCAGATTTCTGAAGGACCAGACCAAAATTTATTTATTAGTATATCTTCCACAGGCATTTCATAGTTCTTAGAACATAATACGATTCCAGTGTGTGTATTTTAAACAAACATTTAAAGCTTCTACACAGTAAAATGTTTTATAAGATTGTATTAATATGCTACATCTTAGTGTTGTTAGATTTTATAAATACAGAGACAAAAGAGGAATCGAACTAAATTTTAGAGGCTAAATTTATGGGAGATAAATCTAAAAATCTGTGGATCATGGTGAAAAGGACAGGCTCACTATTTCATTTTCCAAAAGCTTTCTTTATTAAAGAATTTTTTTTGCATTTTTATTGCTACTTAGACCTGTTATAAATCAGTTTCATAAATATCTCAATTCCATTTTATGGTGGCAAAACCCATAATATTTATATTTACATTCCCCAGAACACAATGTCTTGAAAATAATCGTTGGTTCAATTGTATATATTTTAATTATTTAAATTACCATTTATTAAAGGGAATGTACATACACACATGAATATCTTTATAGGGACACTATGGAAGATAATTCCTGAGCCTGCTGTGGCTTTCACAAGAGTAATTCATCAACACATATTCAGTAGCCTTAATATATCAATACATTTACTTTGTCTTGCTGCTCCAACTGGTTGGGCTGTTTTTGCCTAGGGTTCTGCTGATTTGAGTAAACAGAAACCTTTCATTTGGACTGCTTTCCCAACTAACTTTTCCAATTCTCATGATAACTAAAGGGTTACAAAGGCAGTTTTTTGGTTTGTTTGTTTGTTTACTTAGAAATGTGGTCTCATCTACACTTGTAAACTCTGATTTCTAAGGACTCTAAGCACTAGCTTCTTTAAACCCAAGCTCTCTCACACTTTATGCCCCAGGTGCACTCAAATTCCTTAGTGAAGAGTCAGCACCTAGTTGGAAGTGCTGTACAACACAGGGAGTTGAGTTTGGTGCTCTGTGATGACCTAGAGGGGTGGGATGGCAGCTGGGGAGGCAGGGAATCTCAAGAGGGTGGAGATATATGTAATATATGTAGCTGATTCACTTCATTGTACAGTAGGAAGTAACACAACATTGTAAAGCAATTATACTCCAATTAAAGAATAAACAATTAATTTAAAAAGAATCAGCAAGTTTCCATGAATTATTGCCACACTTTTAAGATGAATAGAAAACCATGAATGTTGATGAGAAAAAGGAGTAACTGAGTCATCTAGAAAAATCTGTACATGAAATATTGAAACAGAAGTGTAACATGAAAACACCATAGTGATATCATCTTCTTTGTAGACTTAATAATACTGAGATACCCACTCCAGTATTGAGGCCTGGAGAATTCCGTGGTACTGAATAATCCGCGAGGTTGCGAAGAGTCAGACACAACTGAGCAATTTTAACTCTCACTGAGATAAAATTCCCTAGAAGTACCAGACTTTTAACATATGCTGTAAATGTTCATTAAAAAAATCATTTTTCTGATTAAAATAAAACAGGCTATTTCTACTCACTTCTTGACTCAACTTGACAAAATTAGCCCCCCAAAATGTGTGAAATTAGTCTGTACAAAGCACAATTTCAGCATGCTTTGGTTCAAATCTATTCCACCAAAAAGGATTACTTTGAGGAAAAAATATATATAGTTTAGAAAGTTCTAGATTCCCAAGAAAGGGAAGGTGTGGGAGTTCAATTTTTAAAAGAGAGTTGACTGTGTTAGTTATCGAGGCTGCTTATTTTTGTAGCCTTATAATGCTAACACATATACCAAATATTTAACAGTATTGTGGTAAATCATTGAACACTTAAATAAATATTTCTGAAACAATGCTAACTTTTCACATGTGACTGCCTAAACATATTTTAGGAAATGCAGAGACTTTTTAATTTCAATTAAAAAAAGATATTTTCAAAATTCTTTATGATCTTTTAGTCAACATTAAATTTATTCACTCTGTCAAAAAAATACTGTATAAAGTGGAAACTTTAGACTATCAACAATCCATTCTCTCTTCTTCTGGAGCACAGAGGTCAGGCAGCTACACTTCCCAGGCCCTTCTAAAGTGAAATGTGTTCCTGTGACCCTCAGTGGAGAGGTCTGGAAGTGATGCTTTTTGTTTATAAACCTGGTCCTTAAAACAGTGATATACATCCTATATACTTTCTCTTTCCTCTTCCTATCTGCTAGTAGTTGTTGTTGTTGTTTAGTAGCTAAGTCATGTCCCCCTCTTCGGGGATCCCATGGACTGTAGCCTATCAGGCTCCTCTCTCCATGGGGTTTCCCAGGCGAGAATATTGGAATGGATTACCATTCCTGCTCCATGGGATCTTCCCGACCAGGGATAGAACACGCATTTCCTGCACTGGTGAGCAGATTCTTTACCACTCAGCCACCAGCAGAGTCCTTCTTGTCTGGGACCCACATTAATTTTGCTTTTTTCTCTGGATAATGACAGGTCCCCGAATGATGCTGTAATATAGTGGAAGGAAACTTCATCCCTGAATGATTTCGCATAGTAGCCTTCCACCCGCCTAAATACTCACTCCAAATCATGGGAGATATATCTTCTTCTTCAAACAAATGAATTAATAATGAGTCTCTTCATTAAACTCATCTAGCTTTATCTGAAATAATACAGCCACAAAGGAGGTCCCTAAGTCCTTGATATGCTTGGAGTGTTTATAGGCAGTTTGTGTTGTGCCTCTTAGGTTTAATCTCTTAAAACATTTGCTTCTATTTTTGATACCTCAGCTAAAAAAAATAAAATAAAAATCCAGATATTCTCTATAGGATTTTTTCATTTCTTAATTGTATAATGTAGGTTGAGTACATTTCTTTGAAAGAGAAACAGATCAAAATCAAACCAAACCAGTCCCTTCAGAGCGTCTTCAGAATGCCCCATAGTTGAGTCTTCTTCACTCTCCATCTTAGCTCAAGGCTACCTCCCCCAACACTCACATCTGGTGGGTCCCCAGATTGACCACAGTGGTGGCTGGACATGTGTTTATAGGGGTTAATTAGGAAAGGTTCCTGTGATGGGAGAACAGTGGCTGCCTTTGCCTGACTGTATCTCTCCTGGAACCCTCACAGCGTGGCCTGGAATAGACTGATCAGATCAGCTTTCCTTATCCACATTCGTGGTTCTCTATTCATCTAGAGAGTGTAGCAGTAGGTCCTTTGATGGAATCTTGCTGATTGTCCATTAAGGAATTTGAGAGCAGTGTGGGCATAAAATGTTCAAGTGCCTTCAGCCATCACTGAATGCTCACCAGCACCCTGGGCCCCATTACATTTCCCAGATGCATAGCTGAATTATTGAACACACATGAATTCTATGCAGACTTGATTAGAGAATTGTTAATCAAAACACGATGGTATGTAGGTGAAAAAGCAGTTAAAATTTTGTGACTAGAATACATGATTAAGGAACAATTAATGCACAGTTTTAAAAAGAAAGGGAAGTCAAATATGCTGAACTATTTGCTCTTTTGTGCTGCTTTCTGTGGTCTACTCGAAGTATTCTTATCATCATTAATCCTACAGCATTACCAGATTTATACATTTTAGAAATGGTTTGGCTGATAAAAAGTGTATTCATCTCCAAGCAAATTCTTTACTTGTCACTATGGCTCATTTAAAATACCACTGCTCTAGCTCTGGTCCTGAATTTTATTGTTTTCTGCCCTAAAATAAATTATGTATGATATTTTAGGGTGGCTTTGAAGTTCAATCAGTTTTGGCAAAGAGTAGTGTTTTGCAAATAGTTAAATTAGGATTCTGTCTGTAGTTTATCCCTTTGAAACATTTCTGCATCAGAGATATCTGAAAAATAAATGAGCAGCTGTATTCACTAGTTTTGGAAAATATACTGTTAGGATACCAAGAGGGAAAAAAAAAGTTTGTCTCGATTTTTTAAAAGAACATGAAAAACTTTAAAAAATAGTATTATAATATTAGTCTTTAATCAGTAATATAAAAGAGCTAGAAAATCAGGTAATGCTCTCTGATATTAGTACTATATATTAGAGTAAATGTAACAAAACAAGGTAAAATAGATTTTGAATTCAAATATGTTGAAAAAATTTTAATTGTATTTTCTATAAAGTTACTTTAAAAAGAAATTCAGCTTTTTGGTAATTTAGTCTAATTTAGATCAAATTTGTAGCGAAGCATTACTCCTTCCTTTCACTTTTATAGATGTGTAGGTTGTTTATGGATTAATATTGAGTTTGGTGCTTTCTCCTGCAGATGGCTCTTGTCTACTATTTTCTTTCATCGTGTTCAGAGAAGATGAAAATTTGTATTAACTATGAGAACCTGGATAAATAACAAGTCCTAGATATTTAACACTACTTTTGCTGTTTGTTATTTTGATAGGAAGGCAACTTCATGTTAGAATTTCCTTATCTTGCTTTTTCCCCCTTTGTTTTGAATTTTATTTTGTTTTTGTTTTCCTCAGGAATAGAATGACTAAACATCTTAACTATGAGGAAATAAGTTTAATAGTATGGCAAAGTGCATATTTCATTTTATAAATATTTTGTCAACTATTAACTCACACATTGCCACCATGAAGTAATGACTTCAGTTCATGTGAAACTGACTTCCTTTAGAAAAGTTATCTTTTCTTTGGAATTTCCATCAAATCTTAAGGAAATTATCTTTAAGTAATTTCGGTGGTTGACAATATTTACATTTTATAGGTGAATTGAATGTTTGAAAACTTTCAAAGGTTTTAGTGACTTTATCTGGTTATGTGGAGAATGTAACTGGATGTTAATAGTTTGAGTGGGACCAAAAAGAATAAAATCAGAAAAACAAAGTGTAGGGATTTTTATCTTTTGAAAATGATAGCCTGTGAAAAGAAATATGAAACTCTGTCCCATTTTATCCTACTCTTCCTAAAGATCAACACAGTTACTTTTAATGATTGTAGAGAGCAATGTAGTCAAATTCCTTATCTACAAGTGATACCTAAAGTTCTGTTCACAGTGGATTAAATTAGTAGCTCATATTAGGAAGATAATCATTGTCATTTAAGATTCTTTAAATGCTGCCTATACTCTGATACTGCTAAGAGAATGGAAGGGGATAGAAAAGAAAATTAGGAATATTAGACATAAAAGTTAAAAGCAAGCCCTTTTTATTTTTTCCCTTCCAATAGAAGACCTTGATATGAAGCAGAGGAAAATTCCTGTCTACTAGATTGAGCCGCATGCCATCCCCACAATTGTGCACAGAAGTTTTCAAGATTGCATGTGTCTATTTAACCTGATTTGAGAATATTTGAGGAATTTTTAGATTTGAGGAAAAAGTAGTCAGATAATTTTCCTTGATAAAATCTCGTTTGTGTAGTTCAAGGTGAGCTGCCTAGGGGACTTCAGAGAATCAATAACTATAGTCACCTAGATTTTCAACATGAATTTCCTTTCATTTATAACACTTTCCATTATAAGGTGAAATCATTAAGATTATGGTGTGTGAAAGCAGACAGAACTAAATTATAATCCAAGCTCCCTCAGGTATTAGGCCTGTTTATTTTGTATGTTATTTATTCTTTGTCTTTCCCCCATTTTCTCTTATATGGACTAGAATGTAAGTTCTTTGAGAATAAGAATAGTATCTGTTTTGGCCATTTTTGTTCCATTTTTGTCTAGAAGATTAACTGGAACATAGTAAGTGCTCAATAAACATGCAGCAATAGTGGCATAAACGTATTGATATTCATATTAGAATACCTCATTTACCTTTCACATACTCAGGTTCCTTATCTGAGAAAGTAGAGTTAGTAATTTCCTTATGAACTTGTGAATTTTAAAGTAAATAGTATCTCTAAAGTTCTTAGAACAGTGCATAGCTCACAGTATAGGAGCTATAAACAAATAGGAAATAGCAAACTCAAACAGGTACATTCTCTTAGAGAATTAAATAATGCACGGGTTGTTAGAAAGTACCCCAGCGTGATGTTGAAAGATGTGCTCTAATTTAGTGTTTTTTGAACTATTTGTACTTTGGAATATTTTTTTATTATTTTTAAGAGAGATTTTGTCACATTAGTGGCTTCCCAGGTGGCGCTAGCAGTAAAGACTCTGCCTGCCAGTGCAGGAGACGCCAGAGTTGAGGGTTCAGTCCCTGGGTCAGGAAGACTCTCTGGAGTAGGGAATGGCAACCCACTCCATACTCTTGCCTGGAAAATCCCATGGACAGAGGAACCTGGCTACACTACAGTCCATGGGATCACAAAGAGTCACATTAGCATCTCCTGCTCTGTAGCTTCACACATGCTTGCAGTGTGTGTTGGAGAAGGTCCTCTGCACAAAGGGTGCCAACAGTCAGTGAACAGATCGACTGAATGTTGCTGGTTCTTTTTTCTTCTTCTATCAAATTGTAGTTTTGATATAGTTATGGCCACAGAAGAAAATATTCTGAAAATTGATATAGATATACATAGGTGTATATGTTGAATAAAAGTCATGAGAGTGAACATTCTTCATCTTATTCCTGGTCTTAGAAGGAATGCTTTCAGCTTTTTGCCACTGTGTCTGTTACCTGTGGGTTTGTCATATGGGCCTTTAGTATGTTGACGTAGATTACCTCTATGTCTACTTTCTGGAAAAAATTCTACCATGAATGTATATTGAACCTTATTAGAAGTTTTTTCTGCATTTAGTGAGATGATCATGCATGTTTTATTCTTTAATTTGTTAATGTGGTATATCACTTTGAGTTGAAGATATTGAAAAATTCTTGCATTAATAAGGTTTTGAATATTATCCTAGGCAACAGGAAAATTCACAGTTCAACACTGTGACAGAGAGATAAACTAAACAAATAATTAACTGTATCAATCTTACTTTTGTGTATAGTTAAATTAGTAGAATTCCTCTTGCATTTTTTAATTTTAAAGAAACCTGGATCATATAATCTTACTTCCTCATTGAACAAATGGAAAGCTTAGAACCCATACAAATTAGTTATATTTGCCCAGCAGAGATTGGAATTCATTGCTTCTTCCATTAGCTCATTGGTTTTTCCTAGAATTCTTAATAAAATCTTAACTCTTAAATGACTCTCCTAATAAGTGTCTTATTGAATCTAAATATAATAGGGGTTGGGTGAAGTTGTCCAATATGAACGGTGGATGCTCCAATTAATGACATTTGGATTCAACTTAAAGAAGAAAAACTTTCATCCAAATGTGTGCATATGTATATAATGAATTTGAGTCTAGAATTCTATCATGTGACCTCGTCTGTGAGACATTGCTGTATAGAGTTGTAATCTCAACACTCACTTGCTATACATGCTGATCATTATCTTCATAACTTAGCTATGTTCACACTGCCTACCCTAATTCTTTCCAT
Organism: Madoqua kirkii; assembly: GCA_006408675.1. Classification (NCBI taxonomy): domain Eukaryota; kingdom Metazoa; phylum Chordata; class Mammalia; order Artiodactyla; family Bovidae; genus Madoqua; species Madoqua kirkii. Next base: position 6,670 of record SJYC01011060.1, on the reverse strand, counting down.
TTTTTCTATACTCAAACCATACTGCATTTACATCAATTGTTCTAATCTTTATATAGAAACTGATCTGAGGTTTCTGACTGCATCTGCAATCCCTTTGTGCTGAATTTTCCTTTCCACCTTAAAAAACTACTGCTGCATTCTTAATATGTTTAAGTGACTTCTATAGTAAGTTTCCCCTCACTTCTCTCCCCACCAAAGTGTTAACAGTTTAATTCTCTTGCAGGAGATTCTGTGTATTATTCTTTGTTAATTATCTTACTACATGCTAGTTTGTTGTTTGTATTTGAATACTGATTTCCCACTAGTCTTTGAACAACTTGAGTGCAGTAAAAACTGCCCTATTTTCAAAACCCTTGAAATAAGCAAAAGGCTTAGCACATGGTAGTACTTAATAAATGTATCAAGAAGAGGGATTATTATAAAAGGAAAAATAGTAACTTACAGTGGAGAAATTTGGATGATATCATTTTAACCAAGTGATCAAGTTTAATAACAGGGCAAGTTGATATCACGTACCTCTTGATGGGATGTGTTAAAAGAAAACACTAACATATTGATGTGTGTAGTATTCTTGCCAACAATATATAACCTGAGTCTAAGTGTGAGGAAACATTCAGTTCAGTTCAGTCGCTCAGTCGTGTCCAACTCTTTGTGATCCCATGAATCACAGCACGCCAGGCCTCCCTGTCTGTCACCAACTCCTGGAGTTCACTCAGACTCACATCCATCGAGTCAGTGATGCCATCCAGCCTTCTCATCCTCGGTTGTCCCCTTCTCCTCCTGCCCCCAATCCCTCCCAGCATCAGAGTCTTTTCCAATGAGTCAACTCTTCTCATGAGGTGGGCAAAATACCGGAGTTTCAGCTTTAGCATCATTCCTTCCAACCCCAAATTGAAGGACATTCTACAAAATAACTGGCCTGTTGTTTTTTAAAATGAAAGTGTCACAAAAGACAACAAAAGTCTGAGAAACTATTCAATAGCAATGAGACATAAAAGCTTGGAAACTGAGTACAGTGCATGACCATGGTCATTTATTTTTGTTGTTGTTACAGAGGATGTTATTAGGATAATTGGTAAAATTTTATTGACGTGTGTAGATAGAAGTATTATAACAATGTTAAATTTCCAGATTTTCAAGTAATCATACTATTGTTATTTAAGTTAAAGCCTTTTTTTTTTTCCAGGTGAAGACATACTTCCATATTTAATAACAAGAGAGGAAAAAGAAGAGGGAAGAGTGGGAGGAAAGATAAAGTGGGAATGAGGGGTGTGATTAGAAGAGATTTAGATTCTGGCACTTAATACTTTGGATATATCAGTAGCTCTTTTCTTTCAGCTTTCTGAAGGGGAAAACAATAGCTATTTTACAGGTTTGTCCTAAAACTGTAAAGAAAGGTAGACGAAAAAACATGTGAAATGGCCAGATTTTTTGCTTCACTAGATAAAACTTTATCTAACTTCTATTTCCAGTGTGTAAGCAAAATCACAATGCTTAGTGATGAGGCCAGTTAATGTAATGGACCTGAACAAGTCCTAATAATGAGGTTTATGCTCCCACTGTGTTGACCAGCTTTCATGCATGAAAATACTATGAGGCACAAGCATCTAATCTTAAAATGGATTTTATTAATGCCTTTAAGTAAAGAAAACATAAGATTCACACAGTTAAAGTATATCAAGACTTGAATGGTATTAAAATTGAAGTTTTAATGTAAAAACAACCTTAACATTTCCTTGGGCAAAGTTGACTTTGCTGTTTAAAACAGGGGGAAAAAAAAAAACAAGGCATCTATTGAACTTTGAACTGAATAGAACTGATGCCAGGTAAAATAAACACTCTCTGGTTTCATCCTTGTTAGAGACACTTGATCCTTCAAAGAACAACTATTTTGTAAAAGAACATAAATAGGAGCATTTGATGTCATCCTAGTACAGTTAATCCAGACAGCTCATTAATTGTTTCTGAATGAATTCACAAGGCAGTACCACCCAGTTTATAATATAATTCAAAATGTCCTCAATGAAATCTTGATTATAGTCTATAAATATTTTCCAATTTCAGATAGGAAGAGTATGAAAAAAACGTACCCCTATCTTGATATATTTTTTTTTAATTTTACTTGAGTATGCTGCTGCTGCTGCTGCTAAGTTGCTTCAGTTGTGTCTGACTCTGTGTGACCCCATAGACAGCAGCCCACCAGGCTCCCCCATCCCTGGGATTCTCTAGGCAAGAACACTGGAGTGGGTTGCCATTGTCTTCTCCAATGCATGAAAGTGAAAAGTGAAAGTGAAGTCACTAGTCGTGTCCAACTCTTGGCGACCCCATGGACTGCAGCCTACCAGGCTCCTCCATCCGTGGGATTTTCCAGGCAAGAGTATTGGAGTGGGGTGCCATTGCCGTCTCCATTACTTGAGTATAGCTGCTTTACAATTTTGTGTCAGTTTCTACTGTATAGCATAGTGAACGAGCTATACATATATCCCTTCTTTTTTGGATTTCCTTCCCGTAGAAGGTCACCATAGAGCTTCCAATAGAGTTCCCTGAGCTATACAGTAGATTCTCATTGAGTGAGTGAAGTCACTCAGCCGTGTCCGACTCTTTGCTATCCCATGGCCATAGCCCACCAAGCTCCTCTGTCCATGAAAATTTTCAGGCAAAAATACTGGAGTGGGTTGCCATTCCTTCTCCAAGATTCTCATTAGTTAGCTAATATTTTATACATGGTATCAGCAGTGTATATATATTATTTCCAATCTCCCAATTCATCCCAACCTACCTCTTTCCCCCTTGGTGTTGAAATGCTTGTTCTCTATGTCTGTGTCTCTATTTTTGCTTTGTAAATAAGACCATCTATACCAATTATTCCAGATACCATATATATGTGTTAATTTACAATATTCGTTTTTCTCTTTCTGACTTAACTTCACTCTGTGTAACAGTCTCTGGGTCTATCCACATCTCTAGACTCAATTTCATTCTTTTTTATGACTGAGTAATATTGCATTGTGTATATTTACTATATCTTTTTCCTCTGTCCAAGGACATCTAGATTACTTCCATGTCCTAGCTATTGTAAATAGTGTTGCAATGAATATTGGAGTACATGTGTTTTGTTTGTTTATTTGTTTTTAATTATGGTTTTCTTGGAGTATATGCCCAGTAGTAAGACTGCTGGGTCACATGGCCAGTTCAGTTCAGTTTGGTTCACTCACTCAGTCGTGTCCAACTCTTTGTGACCCCATGAATCGCAGCACGCCAGGCCTCCCTGTTCATCACCATCTCACGGAGTTCACTCAGACTCACGTCCATCAAGTCCGTGACGCCATCAAGCCATCTAATCCTCTGTCATCCCCTTCTCCTCCTGCCCCCAACCCCTCCCAGCATCAGAGTCTTTTCCAATGAGTCAACTCTTCGCATGAGGTGGCCAAAGTACTGAAGTCTCAACTTTAGCATCATTCCTTCCAAAGAAATCCCAGGGCTGATCTCCTTCAGAATGGACTGGTTGGATCTCCTTGCACTCCAAGGAACTCTCAAGAGTCTTCATGGTAGATTTGCTTTTAGTTTAGACCTTGAATAGCAAAAGCAATCATAAAGGGAAAAAAAGAAAACAGAACTGGAGGAATCCTCTCTTGCTTTAAAACTATCTTGATGACAGTTCTGTGTAATAAACAATATTTGTCTCACTAAACAAAAGTGTCATTTTCACTGTGACATGCTAAGATAGCTTAGACAAGTTTTGCTATTAAATCTATAAACAACATTCTGACCCTCTAAAGAGGAAAAAGAGGATTTGACAACCAATATATTTCCTTAATCTGAGTACATTTCTCTGCTCAGAGAAATCATTTGCAATGGCTTCTACAAAGCCGAAGTCCCTTGGTAGTCCAAGCCTTTCTAAGAGGTATCTGGAAATCTAAAACAATTTAGTAGCCATAATAAAGTCACATTTTGCTTCTGAAGAAAGGCTAGGATAAACAGCAGACAGGATTAAATTGGACTAAAAACAAATGCATTAAAAATGCAGTTTAAAACAGTGACCTCCAATAGACTGATAGTTGTAGGGGACTTATTCCAGTAAGGAGTATGAAGAAAAGAGAGGACTTTCCCTTCCTTATCGCATGATCATATCTGTGATCTCATGACTGGATCACTCATTGGAGTCAGACGTCTTCCATCTTTATTCTCTTTTTTACTTTGTCTAGAAACTGTTTTTGAGAGTGGAGTTTACAACCAGCATCTTTATAACCAACATTTCATGAAATGAAACAGATGCCCAAGGCAAAGACATTTCATACTTAGGTTGCATTAAAGTAATCCATTCCAAATATTTCCCTTTGACAAAAGTTCACCTTCCAAGTTCTACAGAATCTTAAATGTCTACAACATGGAACTGGTCAGTTGTGTTCAAGATTCTTACTGTTATATTTACCAAACCAATGTTCTTTCTCTTTGGAAATAACTTTTTATAAACCTGTTATTTTAAAGTAACCTTTTTAAAAACTTTTAAAATTTTTCAGAACGTTTAAAAATTCTATTGGAGTTATTCTAAAAAACTTCTCGGGAGAAATTCTAATTGCTATTAAAATACTGAAGGCATTCAGGGTCCTCTCTTTAAAAAAACGAAATATAACTTTTTCTCTCGGGCAGTGTAACTAAGCAAGTGTTTCCAGAGGCAGAGAACTTATTTTTTGTGTGTTATTTTATGCCAGTATATAAAACAGGATGTTCCCACTATTTCTAATTCTACAAGATCTTAAACTTAGAGCTTAAGTTTTATAAAAGTTTCAAAGAATCAACCATGAAAATTGCGTGGTCAGCTTATTTGCATTGGGTACCAGGGAGAATAATTTTAACTCAGAAGTATTTTAAACATGACTGGGTAAAAGTGAAACTCTCTTACTACCATAAGAGCATGCCTACATTTCTATAATAAATAATGAAAAAGGCATGAATAATACTGCATTTTGAATTAGCTCTTTTCTCTAAGCTCTTTGAAAGAAGGTTAATGTGTGAAAGGGCATCCCTATTCATGGAAATCTGAATGCTGATAAATAATACATAATGCTAGCGATTATCACCTAATTTCAATATTTATTTTAAACTGCCTTTTCAGAACAATCAAAGCACATCAAGAATTGTGCTATTATTTACATTTATGTGAATTTTCCATAAATATTGAGTTTCAGTCATTATCATTAGAATAATTTATTATTAACTTCCTAGAGACTTGAATACATATAGAAAATGATACAAATCTTACATCATAAGATTTTTCTATTGTATTCTTCATAAGGTTGATACAAATAAGAGGATATGTTGTTAATGAAGGGGATAAAACATATTTGACAGAGAAGGCTGTTTCTGAGAAAAATTAGAGTTGTGTCCACTTGTACCTGACACCATCATGTTCCCCAATGCATGTACCATTATTTCATGGCAACTCTTGTATCACAGGCATATATAGGATTATCTCCATTTTATATTTAAGGAAGCAGAGTCAGGTAACTTAAGTGACTTTCCCAGCCATCACCTGGCTGAGCAGTGGTAGAGAGCAAAGTCTCAGTTTTTGCCTTCTGATTTTAAGTTCACTGCTCGCTTTCCTACAACAGTTGTTTTATGTGGACAACAAAGGGAATTATGCTGACAATGTAGACAGTTTCCTAAATGATGGGAATACGCTGAGTCAAATGGTAATAAAAAGATACTTGTCATTGTTCAGTCCCTAAATCCTATCTGACTCTTTGCGACCTTATGGACTGCAGCATGCCAGTCTTCACTATCCCTCACTATCTTCCAGAGTTTACTCAAACTCAGCTCTTCTCAATTGGTGATACTATCCAACCATCTAAAATCAGAAATATTGATGACTTCATGCACAAAAAGGGAAACTTGCATTTCCAGCAGTGTGTGAAGTATAGTGTAGGAAATGTGGAACCATCAGTGTGCCCACGTTTCCACAGAACAGGCGAGATAGCAGGGAACCCACAACAGTGATCATAGACGGAGCCTGACCTCAGGCTATTTATTTGAGTTTACAATTCAGATTGATCAAGATAGGTTTTAAAAAGCTACACACTCAACTTGAACAGGCTTTTAAAATAAATATGTCCAGCTAGCATTTGAATGTGTGTTCTCTGAGATGCTAAAATATATTCTTAAAAAATGATTTGAGTTAAATTTATCAAGGCTACTGGAAGAGACTTTTTAGAGTCTTGAGTATGCTAATATTCACTTAAGGTCTCTGAGAAGGTATATAGAGGGTGGGAGGGATGCAGTGTTTTCCAAACACCTTTGACCAAGGAAATCTCCCCCACCAACAGCATATACACCCAAAAAGGCATGTAAGGCAAATGAAAAAGGTGATATAAATGAAGAATTCAATTTTCCCCAGAAGAACCCAGAGGAATAATGAGATGAAATTAAGTTTTCTGAAGAAAAGTATGTTGCTACAACCACAATAGTTTAATGTAAAAATGAACTTGTGTGCTCTCTTCAGTAAAGACTCAACATATAAAAATAGAGAAAGTGCATTTTCTATGTTTTTAGCCTTCTGATAATGAATTTATATCTTTAAATCAAAGATGCTTATCCAATAACACTTTAGCATATTTGCAGCCATGAAATTAAAAGACGCTTACTCCTTAGAAGGAAAGTTATGACCAACCTA
>SJYC01011057.1:0-13295 GCA_006408675.1 Madoqua kirkii | reverse complement strand
TGGACTGTAACCCACTGTCCATGAAATTCTCCAGGCAAGAATACTAGAGTGGGTTGCCATTCCCTTCTCTAGGAGTCTTCCCAACCCAAGGATTGAACCCTGGTCTCCTGCAATGCTGCTGTTAAGTCACTTCAGTCGTGTCCGACTCTGTGTGACCCCATAGACAGCAGCCCACCAGGCTCCCCCGTCCCTGGGATTCTCCAGGCAAGAACACTGGAGTGGGTTGCCATTTCCTTCTCCAATGCATGAAAGTGAAAGTGAAGTCTCTCAGTCATGTCTGACTCTTTGCGACCCCATGGACTGCAATGCAGGCAGGTTTTTTACTGTATGATAATTAGATTTCCCCAAAGGAGAGGAGAAAGAGTTTCAGAAAATGCTATTTGAAAGAATAATTACTAAATATCTTATATATTTGGTAAACTAAACTCTCTTTGGTCCAGTGAATGTTCAAAGTCCCATCTTTTCTTGAACTTGCTACTGAACTGAGAATTGCTAAGAGGCAAGTTCATGTGGACTAAGTGAGAGCAAAGGAAATTTTCTGTTGATGAGTCTACAGGAGATGGCTAGGAAGAGTACCAAATCCTCATGGAGGAAGTACTGAAGAGAGTGATTAGCTGGTTGCAAAGTTTGAACACTATGACACCTAAGATGGTTCTATCAAGGGTAACCCACCCACTTGGCAGCAGTCTGGAGATTCACAGCATCTTTTAAGTATCCTCCCCTGATAGATGATCAACTTCTTGCTTTTTTTATATTCTTCTTCTTCCAGATATTTTTTGTCTCTCTTTGAAATCTATGAAAAATTTTCTTCTTGCTTATATCTGCTTATGAATTACTGTCCTCTGAGGGTTAAAACTTTCATAAAACAGAGGTCGATAGTACCTGAGCAATTTGTTTCTTGGCGACCATTGCCACCCACTATGGTCCATAGATAGAGTAAGGCCCATGGGATGGCCACTTAGTAACTCAGCTGGAAGAGGAGACAATAGGGAAAGCATTCATGGAGAAAACTTTATATCTCAGCAATTTATAGACACAAAGGGCATGAAATTCTGACTTTCTAGTTTGACATAATTCTCTGTTAGTCTTTTATTATACACCAATGGCAATCCTTTGTCATTATGTACATTTTGAGTATCCAAATAGGTGGAAAATGAAAGTGTTAGTTACTCAGTTTGTGTACAACTCTTTGCAACTCCATGAACTGTAGCCCACCGGGCTCCTATGTCCATGGAATTCTCCAGGCAAGAATACTGGAATGGATAGCCATTCCAGGGGATCTTTTCCAGGGGATCTTCCCAACCCAGGGGTTGAACACGGGTCTCCTGTATTGCAGGCAGATTCCTTACCATCTGAGTCACAAGGGAAGTCCATAAATAGGTGGATAAATAGGTGGAAGACAGTTAAAAATATATCAAGTTACATGCTGTATAACATCTTGCACCATAGATCACTTTGTTTTTCTTAATATGTTTTAATATGTTCGGTAAGACATTTTAGATCAAGGGCATAGAAATTACAGAGTAACACCAACCACAGAATCAAATGTATTGAGCATTATCTCTAAAAGATTTTAGAAATAATCTTGTCATAACTTATCAGCTACTAAATTCGTGATGAACATTAAATAGTTTTTTTGTTCCATTATTATCTTATTTTCTTTGATAATGCTGATAATGAAAGAATAGACTCTATTGTAAAGAGTATCAGAAAAAAAGTATGAAATCTTTTGTCTCATTGGAGCTAAGCCATGTTTCCCATCTTTTCTGTTCATGCTGAAGATAAACTGAAAAATCAAATGACCTTCTAAAGTGGTTTTTAAAAGGACTCTATCACAGATGCTGTGAAATCCTGCCTGATTTCAGTCCTGTGAGTACCTGGCTCTCTTGAGATGGCAAATGCATTGCTCCAGAACAGCACACTATTCAAGTTTGTCTATGGAGTCTCATTTATCACAGTGATCTGTGGGCATGATAACATAATCTGTATACAGTGTTCATTTTTCTCTGGGGTGGCCTGGACATTTTTAAACCAGTTACTCAAAGATCATCCCTTTAGTCCTTTCTTATAATTTTTTTTACTTCCAGAACTTACTAAGCATAGACTGTATTTTGCACCTGGGTGGGGAATCCTCTAGGACCTAGTAAAATCTGGGAGGCCTTGTAAACCAAATGGGTGCAGATGGCAGGCATCTGAACAGAAAACATTAAAGATAAAAATGGGCAAAATATATGTTTAAGGTCCGGAAGTAAAATGCAGCCAAGATTTCTTTCTTCTACTCACTGCTTCCAGAAATGATGCTATAAAAAATCATGAGAGCTTCCCTCTCTTACAGTTCTCATTGCTGTTCTCACTGAAATAGGGACCCTGAGATCAACTATGTAGCTAAGGACAGAGATTAGAGTCTGAGTCTGAGCAAGATATATCCCCCTAACTTTGTCTACAGAAAGAAGCATTGAACTGCTTAGTAGCCATAAGCTAACCGTGTGTCCAGATCTTGGTTTTTATGTTCCCATGCCTACTAAGAGAAACAAGAGCTTCTTAGAGGAATGTCTGATTCTAGGACTAGGGCAAAGAAAGTATGAGATAAAACTGGAAAACCTTCATGTGCCCAAAAGTTAAAAAAAAAAAAAAAGGTGCCTAGGAGAATAATAGAAACAAGTCAAAACAGAGTTGGCTTGACAGGGTTCCCATTGGCTAAAGCAAAAGACAATTTGAGCACTAACATAAATGAGCACCTCAATGAATTTTAACCCACTGAATAGAGTAGGAAATAAGCAAATACAAGAGAAATGAGAAAATTTCTTAAATTAGTGTGCAGACTGATAATTGTAGAAGGGAGTGATGGGGTAAAATATATATATATATAATTTGTAAGCCATGATAGTAAAGATGAGTTCAGGCAAGACACATACATCACAGAGTACAATATCTATGGAAACGGATGAGGAGTGGGCTATTTGCAAATTCTCAGTGTCTCACCATAGACTGACTGTTTAGTGGTAACAAGGGGAAAAATAGAAAACTAAGGAGGGGAGAAAGCAAACAGCATCTTGACCTGACAATCCAGAGTGATCTCATCATTAGGAGGCATATAGACATCACGTGTCTTGGTATGTGATACCCTGAGAAGGACATATTACTCTGCGTATTCCAGTTGGAGCTGCATAACCTGTGTGCTCTAATCATGAGGATACATTAGTGGCAGTGGTGTTAGTTGCTCAGCGTGTCCGACTCTTTGAGACCCCATGGACTAACGTAGCCGGCCAGGCTCCTCTATCCATGGAATTCTTCAGGCAGGAATGCTGGAGTGCATTGCTATCCCTTCTCCAGGGATTGAACCTGGATCTCCCACATTGCAGAGAAATTCTTTAGTGTCTGAGCCACCATGAGGAGAAGAACACATTACTCAAGCTCAAATTTAGAAATTTTTATTATTATTAAAATTTATTTTAATTATTGTTTTATTAAAATAAAATTAAAACCAGCCTGAAGTTTGTTTTTTTTTTTTTAAATGCCAATATTATGACAAAGTAAAGCTAAGAAACTCTTACAGACTGAAAGAGGTGAGGCAGATAGGAAAATTATAAATGTGGCATGTGACCCAATACGTGGTCATGAACTGGGAATACAGACTACAGATAAATGAAAATATGCTCTCAGTATTAAATTTCCATATTTATTTCTCATTTTATTTCTTGAATTTCTAGGTATTTAAGTTTGGAGAGTCATACCACTGTTTTTTCAACTTCATGGTCAGTTTTAGAGAAAGAATTTCTTCAGCAGGAATGTTTTGATTCATATTTTTCTATTTTCTTCTACAGTAGAGATTTTTGGAGTTTTTCTTTCCTTTATTCTCTGTTGTCAAGTATTTTGTGGAGAGAATTCCAAGCCCAGAAACATCCTTTTCTATCAGTGTGGTGAAGTGCAATTTCCTTAATGGAAGATGTTAGCAGTGTGGGTAGAAAGGGCATCAATGGCATATCTCCCTTCTCTTTCACTGATGCATATTCCTTAATTTTACCTTTTTACTTTGCTTTGTGTTTTCACTGCCATGAATCCAAGTCAAATAAGGCAACTGACATTTTTCAGAACCAGAATTTCCTTCATTATTTCTTTTATAAGATTCCTCAAAGGGTCCAGAGGTTTGGCCCTTCAAACCATGTTTAAATTATACAATCTTGTTTTCACTGTGGATGGTGACAGAGAAAGTAATATTCATGAAATAAAAGCTGGGGGTGTATATTGTAAGCATATAATGACAATTGTATTATTTCTTCTTTTCCTGTGTTTTTGGTCCACCCAAATAATAATCTGTATTTGCTGTGGGTTGAGGAATCAACCTACATTAGGCTGGAAACTTTTTTTTGAAGGCAGTGGAACTGGTAAGGTTTCTTGGAATGGGCTGTTGATCAGCAGTGTAAAATAGGTGTCTGCCAGGGGGTTTTGTTGTTTGGCTTATGTATTTATTTTGGAAATTCATAGATCTCTAGTCTTTTCATGGAAAGCCATTCTCACCTGTGAGTCATCCTCAGTTATAGCCTCATCTTCACAAAATTTCATGCCTCAAGGAGAAGCCACCACCCAGCTCAGCGGACCACACTTCTTCCATGCTCGTCCAGTGGTGGCTCAACAGGTCTTACACTATTAGAACTGTGGATTCTTGAAGGCAAGTGTCTCCCTTACCCTTCCATCCACATAGAGATCTAAGGGACACCACCTGTGTCTACTAACTGAATTGGGCAAGATTGTTGTAGGTGGGCCGCATTTTTAGTTTTAGCTTAGGCCTGGAATTCGCGATGTGTCCTGAGTTGAATGTGTGCTTAGACAACTTAGCTAGGGGACCTTAACTGGTGGCAATGGGTGGCACGTGGGAGTTTTCCCCAAAAGGAAATGGGTAGAGAGAAAAGAAGCACAGGATAAATGAAAGGGAGAGAGAAAGTAGAGGCAGTCTACCACAGGACAGAAAACTAAAGCCAAAATCCAGACCATGCCAAGAGCTGTTATATTTTTAAGGAGAATGATTAACACGCAACTCAAGGTATTTGCAATACTACAGTGGCTGCAGCATATATTGTTGTGACTCTCCAAAACTTGAGTATGTTAAAATATATACAACATACATAAGTGTTTTGTTTTTAGGAACATGAAGGAAAATGCTGTTTCCTGACTAGATTAAAAGAGAATAACAACCATAGACATGGAGCACTCACACAGTTGTGAAAATGCAACCAAATCAGAAGCAGAAACTTGGAAGGATGACCACAAAATTACATCTATAGATAATTTGCTAAAATCGTGAGTAGGATTTTCCAGAAAAGATGAATTGAAGACTTAAGGCAATTTCCTCTAGTGTTTAAGAAGCAGGGCGTCCATGCTGGTTTCTCAAATTTATTTCTCTCTCTATATATATGTATATAAAGGAACAATACTTCCCAAGTAGTAGGCAACATATTTGCTTAAGAGGTGAGCCCAAGATGTTTTCAGTTTGTTTGTTTGTTTTAAATTAATTGATTTTAATTGGAGGCTAATTACTTTGCAGTATTGGGGTGGTTTTGCCACGCATTGACATGAATCAACCATGGGTGTCCATGTGTTTCCCATCCTGAATACCCCTCCCACCTCCTTCCCCATCCCATCCCTCAAGGTTGTCCCAGTGCATCAGCTTTGAGTGCCCTGTTTCATGCCTGAACTTGGACTGGTGTTATAACTGAAGAGTTTTTGCTAGTTTTAGAAGTAAATAGACAGTGGAATCTATTATAGCATTGCAATGCAAACAATCAAGATTAGAAGACATCCAAGTGCCGAACAGCAGAGAAATGACTAAACAAATTATAGTTCATAAGCACTATGTCATACATGCCACAATTATGAAGATTGAAGTATATCTATATAAGTTGACATAAAGTTTTCCAAGACATGGTGTTAGATAAAAAATATATATGCTGCCCAATACACAGATACAACTATCCTATTTTATGAAAAATCTCTGGGAGCATATATAGTAACAACAGCATTTTGTCTAGTGAAAGGATTTAATTGGGTATAAAAGTAGATCTTTACCTTTCACTTTATATTCTTCTATATTATTTAAAGCATTGTTATGGGAATTTTATATATATATATATATATATAAGATGTAATATTCATATATATTAATATATAACATACCTACACAGTATAAAATAGAGCTGTTTTTCAGGGGCATGGCTAATTGAGTAAATTCAAAATGCTTTCTGTTACAATTAAAATATTGGATAAATATAGAAATTGTATGTGTATATATTTACATATGTATATGTGTGTAATGCTGCGCTAATAGACAAAAATTGGAAATAAAAACCCACAGATACTCCCAATAAATAGGAAGAGGAGATAGTACATGTCAGGTGGGAACTAGATCAGGTAAATCTTTGTTAGATATGGATGTGGTTATCAGACTGGGAAATAGACCATCACAAATAGATGGTTGGGATTCTCTCTTTATTCAGTTTTATTGCAGCATAATTTGATAAGGTGACACTCAACAATTTAACTTGCACATTTCAATGAACTTTGATAAATGCATGGTTGTATATGTACACCACAATCAAATATAGAGCACTCTCATCAAGCCAGAGACCTCTCTGGTGGTTCTTTGTAATCAATATCTTTCTGTCATACCCAGCTCCTAGGAACCATTGAACTGATTTCTGTCCTTATAGTTTTGGTTTCCCAAAATTTCATATAAATGGAATACATTAGGAATGCTTTTGGAATCTGGTTTCTTTCCACTTAGCATAATGCTTTTGAGATTCATTCCTTTTGTTACCTGTACCAATAGTTAATTCCTTTTTTTTATTGGTAGTATTCTATTATGTTGCTTTACCATGATAGGTTTTGTTTTTCATCAGTTAATGGACGTTATGGTGGATTGGAATTTGGAAATATTCTACTTAAAGCTGCTATAAACATTTGTATACAGGTTCTATGTGAACATATCTTTTTCATTTTCCTCAAATATCTAGGAGTAGAATTGCTGGATCATATAGTAAGTACATGTGTGAATTTGTAAGATAAACTGTCAGTCTGTCTCCAAAGTGACTTAGTAATTTACATTCTTAACAGAAATTTGTTAGAATTTAATTATTTTATATCCTTGCTATAACTTGGTTTTGTTATCATTGTTACTATATCTTTATTTTTGTTTTATGTTCTGTATGTAGTGGTATCTCACTGTGGTTTCAAATTTGTATTACGCTAAAGAAAGCCTTCTTCAGTAATCAGTGCAAAGAAATGAGGAGAAGAACAGAATGGAAAAGACTAGAGATCTCTTCAAGAAAATTAGAGATACCAAGGGAACATTTCATGCAAAGATGGGCTCAATAAAGGAAAGAAATGGTACAGACCTAACAGAAGCAGAAGATATTAAGAAGAGATGGCAAGAATACATAGAAGAACTGTACAAAAAGGATCTTCATGACCCAGATAATCACGGTGTGATCACTCATCTAGAGCCAGACATCCTGGAATGTGAAGCTGAGTGGGCTGTAGAAAGCATCACTATGAACAAAGCCAGTGGAGGTAATGGAATTCCAGTTGAGCTATTTCAAATCCTGAAAGATGTTGCTATGGCAGTGCTGCACTCAATATGCCAGCAAATTTGGAAAACTCAGCAGAGGTCACAGGACTGGAAAAGGTCAGTTTTCATTCCAATCCCAAAGAAAGGCAGTGCCAAAGAATGCTCAAACAACTGCACAATTGCACTCATCTCACATGCTAGTAAAGTAATGCTCAAAATTCTCCAAACCAGGCTTCAGCAATACATGAATCGTGAACTCCCTGATGTTCAAACTGGTTTTAGAAAAGGCAGAGGAACCAGAGATCAAATTGCCAATATCCACTGGATCATGCAAAAGGCAAGAGAGTTCCAGAAGAACATCTATTTCTGCTTTATTGACTATGCCAAAGCCTTTGACTGTGTGGATCACAATAAACTGTGGAAAATTCTGAAAGACATGGGAATACCAGACCACCTGAGCTGCCTATTGAGCAATCTGTATGCAGATCAGGAAGCAAGAGTTAGAACTGGACATGGAACAACAGACTGGTTCCAAACAGGAAAAGGAGTACATCAAGGCTATATACTGTCACCTTGCTTATTTAACTTCTATGCAGAGTACATCATGAGAAACACTGGACTGGAAGAAACACAAACTGGAATCAAGATTACTGGGAGAAATATCAATCACCTCAGATATGCAGATGGCACCACCTTTCTGGCAGAAAGTGAAGAGGAACTAAAAAGCCTCTTGATGAAAGTGAAAGTGGGAAGTGAAAAAGTTGGCTTAGAGCTCAACATTCAGAAAACGAAGATCATGGCATCCGGTCCCATCACTTCATGGGAAAATAGATGGGGAAACAGTGGAAACAGTGTCCGACTTTATTTTTTTGGCTCCCAAATCACTGCAGATGGTGATTGCAGCCATGAAATTAAATGATGCTTAGTCCTTGGAAGAAAAGTTATGACCAACCTAGATAGCATATTCAAAAGCAAGAGACATTACTTTGCCAACTAATGTCCTAATGTCCGTCTCGTCAAGGCTATGGTTTTTCCACTGGTCATGTATGGATGTAAGAGTTGGACTGTGAAGAAGGCTGAGCGCCGAAGAATTGATGCTTTTGAACTGTGGTGTTGGAGAAGACTCTTGAGAGTCCCTTGGACTGCAAGGAGATCCAACCAGTCCATTCTGAAGGAGATCAGCCCTGGGATTTCTTTGGAAGGAATGATGCTAAAGCTGAAACTCCAGTACTTTGGCCACCTCATGTGAAGAGCTGACTCATTGGAAAGACTGTGATGCTGGGAGGGATTGGGGGTAGGAGGAGAAGGGGACGACCGAGGATGAGATGGCTGGATGGCATCACTGACTTGAGTCTGAGTGAACTCTGGGAGTTGGTGATGGACAGGGAGGCCTGGCGTGCTGCAAATCATGGGGTCACAAAGAGTTGGACACGACTGAGCAACTGAACTGAAAGATTATGTTACATTTGTCATTTTTATTGTTTTTTGGTAAAGCATCTGTTCAAATCTTTTACCTTTTTTTTTTGGAAACTGAATTGTTTAGTTGTTTTAATATTGAGCTGTGAGAACTTTATGTTCTGGAAGCAAGTCTTTATGAAATAAATGTTTTGCAAATATTTTCTTCTTTATATAGGGTTGGTCTAATTTTCTTAATGGAGATCTTCAAAGAGTAAGCATTCTTAATTTTTATGGTCTAATTTTTCAATTTTGCTTTTTGTCCATATTTTATGCATTGTCAAAGAAATCTTAACCATGTTCATAAGGGTTTTATGAATTTTCTTTTACAGTTCGTAGAGTTTTATAGGTACAATTTTTTTTTTGGAAACTGAATTGTTTAGTTGTTTTAATATTGAGCTGTGAGAACTTTATGTTCTGGAAGCAAGTCTTTATGAAATAAATGTTTTGCAAATATTTTCTTCTTTATATAGGGTTGGTCTAATTTTCTTAATGGAGATCTTCAAAGAGTAAGCATTCTTAATTTTTATGGTCTAATTTTTCAATTTTGCTTTTTGTCCATATTTTATGCATTGTCAAAGAAATCTTAACCATGTTCATAAGGGTTTTATGAATTTTCTTTTACAGTTCGTAGAGTTTTATAGGTACATTTAGGCCTGTGATCTATTTTAATATTTGTGATCTATTAATTTTGGGGCTCCAAAATCACTGCAGATGGTGACTGCAGCCGTGAAATTAAAAGACGCTTTCTCCTTTGAAGAAAAGTTATGATCAACCTAGATAGTATATTCAAAAGCAGAGACATTACTTTGCCAAGTAAGGTCCATCTCGTCAAGGCTATGGTTTTTCCTGTGATCATGTATGGATGTGAGAGTTGGACTGTCAAGAAGGCTGAGCGCTGAAGAATTAATGCTTTTGAACTGTGGTGTTGGAGAAGACTCTTGAGAGTCCCTTGGACTGCAAGGAGATACAACCAGTCCATTCTGAAGGTGATCAACCCTGGGATTTCTTTGGAAGGAATGATGCTAAAGCTGAAACTCCAGTACTTTGGCCACCTCATGTGAAGAGTTGAGTCATTGGAAAAAACTCTCATTATAGGAGGGATTGGGGGCAGGAGGAGAAGGGGACAACAGAGGATGAGATGGCTGGGTGGCATCACTGACTTGATGGACGTGAGTCTGAGTGAACTTCTAGAGATGGTGATGAACAGGGAGGCCTTGTGTGTTGCGATTCATGGGGTCGCAAAGAGTTGGACACGACTGAGCAACTGAACTGAACTGAATATTTGTGTAAGTTGAAAGGGAAGGATCAAGGCTTTTTTTTTTTTTTTTCATAAGGATGCCCGTTACTAAGCAGCGTGTATTGAAAAGACAGTTCTTTCACCACTGAAAATCACTCACTGTGGAAAATTATTTGACCATATATATGTAGACCTATGTTCATGCATTCTACTCTGTCCCATTGGCTGTGTCTGTATATCAGTACCGTCCTATCTTGATTAGTGTGGCTTTATAACATAGATCATATAGTAAGCTTTTTTCTGACTTCTAATCAGGCTTTAAAATTTATTCACCTTCACTTATTTTTTTTTGAAATATAGTTGACTTACAATATTTTATGAGTTTTAGGTGTATGACATAGTGATTTGATATTTAAATATATTATGGGATTATCACTATGGTAAGCCTGAGAACCATTTGTCACCAATACAAAGTGTTGTAGTGTTATTGATTATACTTCTTATGCTGTATATTGAATCCCTGTGACATATTTATTTTATAACTAGAAGTTTGCTTCTTAATCCCTTTCACAAATCTGACCCAACTCCTATCTCTTTACCCCCTGGCAACCAGTAGTTTGTTCTCTGTATCTGAGAAAGTTGCTCAGTCGCGTCTGACTCTTTGTGACCCCATGGACTATACAGTCCATGGAATTCTCCAGGCCAGAATACTGGAGTGGGTAGTTAATTCCCTTCTCCAAGGGATCTTCCCAACTCCAAGATTGAACCCAGGTCTCCCACATTGCGGGAGATTTCTTTACAGCCCAGCCACACTCACCTGTGTCTATGAGTGTGCTTTTATTGTTTTATTGTGTTTGGTTTTTTTTTTTAGGTCCTATATATAAGTAAAATCACATGGCATTTGCCTATCTCTTTATGACTTATTTCACTTAGTATAATACCCTTTAGGTACATCCATGTTGTTGCAAATGTCAAAATTTCATTCTTATAGTAATCTTTTAAAAATCAAGTAGTGTAAAAAGTCCTCTACTTATGTTCCTTTAAAAATCATTTTGGTTATTTGCAAGGCTTTGTGTTTTCCATGTACATTTTAGAATCACTTTGTCAATTTCTATAAAAGATATATACTGGGATTTTGTTGGGGATTATTCTGAATCAATAGGTCGGTTTTAGAAGAACTGATATCTTAACAATGCTTAGCCTTTCAGTCCATAAATATAGGGTATCACTCCATTGCATTAGGTCTGTATTAAATTCTCTCATCAAATGCTTTTCATTTCCAACATACAGGTCTTTCATATTTTATTAAGTCTATTCATAATTTCATGATTTAATATATTATAAATGGTATTATGTTTCTTACTTCAATTTCCCAATATTTTTTTCTCATATATACAAGTATAAATTGTTTTTGTTATCTTGACTTGGCTTCTTTTGACTTTGAAAAATTGTGTTATTTTAAATTTTCTGGAGAATATACAGGTTTTTTTCCCCAACCCTCATGCTTTTTATATTTTTTTCCCTTATTGTATTCACCTAGACCTCCAGTAAAATGTTGAATGGAAATTATTACATCAGATATCTTAACCTTGTATTCAACCTTAGGGGAAAGACATTTCGTTTTTCACCATGTAGTTTGGGAAGATAACCTGGAGAAGGGATTGGCTACCCACTCTACTACTATTTCTTGGGGAATTCCATGGTCAGAGGAGCAGGGTTGGCTACAGTCCATGGGGTAGCAAAGAGACATGACTGAGCAACTAACACTTTACTTTCCACTTGTTGTTAGCTCTGCACCTGTTATTAGATAGGACTGTGTAAAGTTGCTACTAGTGAAATAAGTCAAAGAGGTCTTCTACATTACTTATACTGATAAATAACATTATGTTTAGTCTTTTTAACATGTCTAATCTTTTGTGGTTATTTTAAAATATATTCAATTCATATTGATAGTATTATATTAATCTCTATAAAAATATGTAAGATCTAATTACTGACATAGGATACTAGGAATATTATACACTTCTGTGGAATAGACAAAGTAAACCTTCCTCCTAGTGAAGATTTGAGTACCCAGTATTCATTTCTATCAACAGATAAATATCCTTTCATTAGATAATTGTAGTTATTTTCATATCTTTCCTGTATTTTGATTTGACCAACCCTGCAGCTTATAATCGGAGAAGGCAATGGCACCCCACTCCAGTACTCTTGCCTAGAAAATCCCATGGACAGCGGAGCCTGGTAGGCTGCAGTCCATGGGGTCAAGAAGAGTCCAACACAACTGAGCGACTTCACTTTCACTTTTCACTTTCATGCATTGGAGAAGGAAATGGCAACCCACTCCAATGTTCTTCCCTGGAGAATCCCAGGGACAGGGGAGCCTGGTCGTCTGCCGTCTACGTGGTCGCACAGAGTCGGACACAACTGAAGCGACTTAGCAGCAGCAGCAGCAGCAGCAGCTTATAATAGCTCATTTTACTTGAGCTAATAAAGTAAGTTTACATCTAAATTTTATTATTGTTGTTTCTGGATTAGCTACATATATCAAGGTAGTTATATTGAGTCCTTAATATATTTTATACAACAAAATTCCAGTCGTTGTTTAAATGGTTTATATAGACAAAGCAGCAGCAGCAGCATATAAACTGAAATAGTAGTTCCATTTAAAGTCAGGTTATTTGGTTATATATTTTTGAAGGAAAACATGATCAAAGTTGGGGTATCTGTCACTTTTTAAATATATCAGTTGACTCAGCTCTGAAATTGTTTTGGGGGTGTAATTTTTTTCTGCAACTGTTATGTATGAGCTTCTAGTAAAACTACTTTTTCATGGAGTCCAGTGTATCTACTCACCAGCCAGAACTTTCATATGCAATGAGCTTCCTTCTGTTTCATGTGTTATCATGGTCTTTACAGATGGAGCTTTGGGTAAACACTTTTGACATATTGTAATAATATCCAGAAAATGCAGTGTATCTCTAACCTAGAGCAGATTGTGACATATTTCTAAATTAATAAGAAAACTGAGAATCACAA
>SJYC01011056.1:0-22776 GCA_006408675.1 Madoqua kirkii | reverse complement strand
TTCTTATACCCTTTCTTTTTCTCTTCTTCTTTTGGACCCCTGTAATTCTAATGTTGTGTATTTGACATTGTCCCAGAGGTCTCTGAGACTATCCTTTGTTCTTTTCATTCTTTTTACTTTATTCTGCTCTTCATAACTTATTTCTACTATTTTATCTTCCAGCTCACTCATTTGTTCTTCTGCTTCAGATATTCTTATTGATTCCTTCCAGAGTATTTTTAATTTTAGTAATTGTGTTGTTTATATGTTTATTCTTTAATTCTTCTAAGTCTTTGTTAGTTGATTCTTAAATTTTCTCCATTTTGTTTTCAAGGTTTTTGATCATCTTTTCTATCACTATTCTGAATTCTTTTTCAGGTAGTTTGCCTATTTCCTGTTCATTTATTTGGATTTCTGTGTTTCTAGTTTGTTCTTTCATTTGTGTATTATTTCTCTGTCTTTTCATTATCATTTTTTTAACTTATTGTGTTTGAGGTCTCCTTTTCCCAGGCTTCAAGGTTTCTTCCTTTTGGTTTCTACCCTCCTAAGGTTGGTCCAGTGGTTTGACTAAGCTTTTTATAGAGTGAGATTTGTGCTGAATTTTTTGTTTGTCTGGTTTTCCTCTGATGGTCAAGACTGAGTGAGGTGGTAATCCTGTCTGCTGATGACTAGGTTAGACTGGGTTATGGATGTGACTATAAAGAAAGCTGAGCACCAAAGAATTGATGCTTTTGAACTGCGATGTTGGAGAAGACTCTTGAGAGTCCCTTGGACTTCAAGGAGATCCAACCAGTGAATCCTAAAGGAAATCAGTCCTGAATATTCATTGGAAGGACTGATGCTAAATCTGAAACTCCAATACTTTGGCCACCTGATATGAAGAACTGACTCATTGGAAAAGACCCTGATGCTGGAAATGATTGAAGGTGGGAGGAGAAGGTGACAACAGAGGATAAGATGGTTGTATGGCATCACTGACTCAATGGACATGAGTTTGAGTAAGCTCCAGGAGTTGGTAATGGACAGGGAAGCCGGGCATGCTGCAGTCCATGGAGTCACAAAGAGTCAGGCATGACAGAGCAACTGAATGGATATGATAATTGGATTTGTATTTTTGTTTTGTTTGTTGTTTAGATGAGGCGTCCTTCACAGGGTGCTACTGGTGTTTGGATGATGCTGGGTCTTGTATTCAAGTGATTTCATCTGTGTGAGTTCTCACTATTTGATACTCCTTAGGGTTAGTTCTCAGATACGCAGATGACACCACCCTTATGGCAGAAAGTGAAGAACTAAAGAGCCTCGTTATGAAAGTGAAAGAGGAGAGTGAAAAAAAAGGCTTAAAGCTCAACATTCAGAAAACATCTGATCCCATCACTTTGTGGCAAATAGATGGGAAGACAATGGAAACAGTGGCTGACTTTATTTTCCTGAACTCCAAAATCACTGAAGATGGTGATTTCAGCCATGAAATAAAAAGGCACCTATTCCTTGGAAGGAAAGTTATGACCAACATAGATAGCATATTAAAAAGCAGAGACATTACTTTGCTGACTAAGGTCCATCTAGTCAAGGCTATGGTTTTTCCAGTAGTCATGTATGGATATGAGATTTGGATTATAAAGAAAGCTGAGCACCAAAGCATTGATGCTTTTGAACTGTGGTGTTGGAGAAGACTCTTGAGAGTCCCTTGGACTGCAAGGAGATCCAACCAGTCCATCCTAAAGGAGATCCATCCTGGGTGTTCTTTGGAAAGACTGATGTTGAAGCTAAGGCTCCAATACTTTGGCCACCTGATGTGAAGAGTTGACTCATTTTAAAAGACCCTGATTCTGGGAAAGATTGAGGGCAGGAAGAGAAGAGGATAACAGAGGGTGAGATGGTTGGATGGCATCACCAACTCAATGGACATGAGTTTGAGTAACCTCTGGGTGTTGGTGATGAACAGGGAGGCCTGGTGTGCTGCGGTTCATGGATTCACAGAGTTGGACATGACTGAATGACTAAACTGAACTGAACCGAAGGGTTAGTTCTCTGGTAGTCTAGGGTCTTGGAGTCAGTGCTCCCACTCCAAAGGCTCAGGACTTGATCTTTTTCATGGAAGGAATTTCCAGTTTGTAGCTGGTAAATGTCTCCAGAGAACAACTGCTTAAAGGCAGGATTTCGTGTAAGAAACATGTTTTGCTTCAGAATCTTCTGGAGAACTTCACAAAATGGGGACCTCTTCATCGCATGTTACACTTTCCCAGGGCAAAGCTCTGGATTTACCCTTGTGTCTTTTTGAATTGTAATTTTCTCAGGGTACGTGCCCAGTAGTGAAATTTCTGGGCCATATGGTAGTTTTAGTCCTAGTTTTTTAAGGAATTGCATACTGTTCTCCATAATGACTGCATCAATTTACATTCCCACAATATTGAAAGGGCATTCCCTTTTCTCCACATTCTCCCCAGAATTTATTATTTATAGATTTTTTGATGATGGTTATTCTGACTGTTGTGAGGTGATACTTCATTGTAGTTTTGATTTGCATTTCTATAATAAGAGTAATGTTGAGCAACTTTTCATGTTTTTCTTGGCCATCTGTATATCTTCTTTAGAGAAATATCTCTTTAGGTTTTCTGCCCATTTTTTGATTGGGTTGTTTATCTGATATTGAGTTGCATGAGCTGCTTGTGTATTTTGGAAATTAATCCTTTGTCAGTTGCTTCATTTGCCATTATTTTCCCTCATTTTGATAGCTGTCTTTTAATTTTGTTTATAGTTTGCTTCCTGTGCAAAGACTTTTAAGCTTAATTAGCTCCCATGTGTTTTGTTTATTTGTTGTATTTGTTACTTTAGGAATTGGGTCAAAGAGGATCTTGTGATTAGGTCATAGAGTATTCTACTTGTTTTCTTCTAAGAGTTTCATAGTTTCTGGCCTTAAGTTTAGGTCTTTAATCCTTTTTGAGTTTACCTTGTATGGTTTTAGGAAGTGTTCTAATTTCATTCTTTTACACATAACTATTGAATTTTCTTATCACCATTTATTGAAAAGACTGTCTTTTTTCCACTATATATTATTGCCTACTTTGTCAAAGATAATGTACCCTTAGATACATGTGTCTATCTCTGGGTTTTCTATCTTGTTCTATCAATGTATATTTCTGTTTTTGTGCCAGTACCATACTGTCTTGATTACTGTAGCTTTGATTTTATATTTGATGTAGTATAACTGTAATTTTATTAAGAAATTTCATTCACCCACAGTAGGACTCTGTTCTCAGAAATGTCTCTGATTTCTAGAGTGTATACACTGCAATGGAAAGTATCATCTGATCAGAAATCCTTCCAAATAATTGTTAGCTTGAATGTAATAGTTCAGTAATTGTTTTATGAAGGTCTGGTATGAAAAAATTAATTGTGACTCAAATAGAAAATCAGGAAATGAAAACTGGCCAGATGTCCTGTAAAACCACATAGTAGAATTCATGGTTGAGGAATTTAGTAACTTCTCGGGGGAAGAAAAAACCTAATGGACTGATAGACTGAAATTTATGAAAGTCCTTGTAAAAATTGTCATACTAATGGATAGAAAAGAAATACAACCAATGTATTACATGAATAACAATGACACACCGAATTTTCAGTGCTGGTGGAAATGTGAAGTAACATGGTCAGTTTGGAAGATAATTTGTTTCTTTTTTAAGTTAGTTTTTATTTTATATTGAAGTATAATTAATATTGAGTGTAATAGATCTTCCTTGTAGCTCAGAGGGTAAAGATACTGCCTGCAATGGAGGAGACCCAGGTTCAGTCCCTGGTCAGGAAGATCCTCTGGAGAAGGAAATGGCAGTTCCCTCCAGTATCTTGCCTGGTGAATCCCATGGACAGAGAAGCCTTGTGGGCCACAGTCCATGTGGTCACAACGAGTTGGACACAACTGAGTGACTAACACTACTATAATTGATTTACAATGTTGTATTAGTTTCAAGTGTACAGCTAAGTGATCTAGTTATACAGGTACATGTGTCCACTCTTTTTCAGATTATTTCCCTACATAGCTGATTACACATTACTGAGCTTATTTTCTTGTTGATTTTCAAGTTGATTTTCTTGACACATACAGTAGGTAATTGTTATTTACCTCTTTATATATAATAATGTGTATGTGTTCAACCCAAGCACCCAAGTTTTCAGTTCCCCCACCTTTCCCATTTGGTAATCATTTCTTTTCAAAGTTTTTAAGTCTAAGTCTGTTTCTGTTTTGTAAGTGAGTTCATCATATAATTTTTTAAGATTCTCCATATAGGTGATATCATATAATATTTGTCTTTTTCTGACTTATTTCACTTAGTATGATAATCTCTAGGACCATCCCTGTTTATGCAAATGGCATTATTTTATTCTTTTTATGGCTGAGTTCCAATATTCCACTGTATATATGTACCACATATTCTTTATTCTTCCCTCCATTGATGGACATTTAGGTTGCTTCCATATCTTGGCTTGTAAATAGTGTTGCAGTGTACATTGGGGTGCATGTATCTTTTCCAATTATGATTTTCTCCAGATAGATGCTCAGGAGTGGGTTTGCTGGCTCATAGCTGGGTTTAGCTAAACATAACTAAACCCTATGAACCCACAATCATCCTTCTACATATTTCTAAGTTATCTGATAACTCAGTCTCACAAAAGACTCCATAAATTAATGTTTATAGCAGCTTTATTAGAATCAACTAGGAAGATCTTTATAAGGTGAATGGTTAAACAGACTGTGTTACTTCCATACAATGGAATGCTATTCAGCAGTAAAAGGAAATGAGCTATCTTGGCACTGAGTTATGAATAAATCTAAAATAGATATTGATAAGTTAAAGAGGCCAAGGCATAAGACTATATGCCATATTATTCCATTTATTATTATTACTTCCATTCTGGAAAAGGCAAACTCATAGAGATTATAAACTTATCAGTGGTATCTAATGGTTCAGAATGGGAATGAGGGTACTGAGTAGGAGAAAGGGTAATTGTTTAAGAGTAAATAAACTGTCCTGTATAGTACTGGGTGATACTGGAATTATAGATACAAGTGCATAGTACTAGGCACTTGTCAAAATCCACTGAGCTTTGTAACACAAAAATGTATGCAAATTATCTATCTATCTATACACACACACACACACACATATAAAGCAACTCTGTAAGTGAGTGGATTTTAAAAAATAAAGGCAAAAAGAAGCATATATAAGCATTATGGACTGATCAATCAAGTATTTCACATGGGGATAGAAATTAACAGTTCTCAGAACCAGTACATGTGTTTACTGGAATAAGTAAATAAATGGATAAAAATGATGGGAGCTGAATTTCTATTAGAGGATTAGAATTGGAGACATCAGTATGATCTCAGGTTTAGCCCTAATGTAGATAAAAATAGTTCTTTTGTTGTTCAGTTAGTAAGTCATGTCCTATCATTTGAAAGTCCATTGACTGTGGCACACTAGGCTTCTCTTCCCTTTACTACCTCCTGGAGTTTGCTCAAGTTCATGTCCATTGAATTGATGATGCTATCTAACCATCTCATCCTCTGCTGCCTTCTTTTCCTTTCACCTTCAGAAAAGACCCAGCATCTGTGAATCAGCTCTTCACACCAACAGGTCAAAGTATTGAAGTTTCAGCTTCAACATCAGAAATGGTTACATATACATGTATTTTTAGACATGTGTTTATGCACAGATTAGTATAAACACATATATTTCCTTGCTTTGCCAACTGAGAAGACCTAGAAGCAATTGCACTCTAATAGGGATGAGCACACACAGTACCCATGTCTTGATTTTTAATTTTATGTCAAAAATGGAACTTTATTTATTCTTCATATCACAATTCTGAACAAGCCAAAGTTTAAAGTTTGACTCACAGCCTCACCTCCTTCGAAAAGGAACCACAAAGAAACTACGGACGAAAACAATGAAAGACTGGCCATGGGTGGAAAAATTGCAACCAGGCTAAAAGATTTGTTTTTCTGACTTTCTTCACTCTGATAACAGACTTTACTTCACTCTCTTTTATAACTGAGTAATATTCCATTGTATATGTGTACCACATACTCTTTATCTATTCATCTGTCATGGGACAACTGGATTGCTTCCATGTCCTAGCTATTATGAAGAGTGCCCCTATGAAAATTAGAGTACATGTATATTTTTCAGTTATGATTTTCTCAGGGTATATGCCCAGTAGTGGGACTGCTGTGTCATATGACAGTTTTATCCCTAGTTTTTTAAGGAATTGCCATACTGTTCTCCATAGTGGCTGTTAGCAATTTATATTCCCATCAATAGTGCAAGCAGGTTCCCTTTTCTTTACATCTACTCCAGCATTTGACTTTCAACATTATTCCCCAGTAAAAGGATTAACCAACCTATGGAGACATGCTTGATTCTAGGAATGGGGCAGAAAATATACAAATGAGCTTATAGACTCTTATAGTACCAGTAAGCACACACACAAATGGGGGTAAGTTAAAAAATACAAAAGAGCCAAGTAAAGGAATTTCTAGTAGTTAAGGCTGCAGTAATGAAATCTGAGCAGGGCCTTTACTTAACAGAACAAATGCAGCAATCCTGGGTTACAACGCAAAGTATAATGTATGTATAAATCCATATTGATATTTTTATTGACAACAAGTGGATCTCCATTCTTTTAGTATGAACTAAGCATCAGTTCAGTTTCAGTTCAGTAACTCAGTCGTGTGTGACTCTTTGTGAACCCATGTATCGCAGCATGCAAGGCCTCCCTGTTCATCACCAACTCCCATAGTTCACTCAGACTCATGTTCATCGAGTTGATGATGACATCCAGCCATCTCAACCTCTGTCATCCCCTTCTCTTCCTGTCCCCAATCCCTCCCAGCATCAGAGTCTTTTCCAATGAGTCAGCTCTTCACATGAGGTGGCCAAAGTACTGGAGCTTCAGCTTTAGCATCATTCCTTCCAAAGAAATCCCAGAGTTGATCTCCTTCAGAATGGACTGGTTGGATCTCCTTGCAGTCCAAGGGACTCTCAAGAGTCTTCTCCAACACCACACACAGTTCAAAAGCATCAGTTCTTTGGCGCTCAGCTTTCTTCACAATCCAACTCTCACATCCATACATGACTACTGGAAAAACCATAGCCTTGACTAGATGGACTTTAGTTGGCAAAGTAATGTCTCTGCTTTTGAATATGCTATCTAGATTGGTCATAACTTTCCTTCCAAAGAGTAAGCGTCTTTTAATTTCATGGCTACAGTCACCATCTGCAGTGATTTTGGAGCCCCCCCAAATAAAGCCAGCCACTGTTTCTACTGTTTCCCTATCTATTTGCCATGAAGTGATGACCAGATGCCATGATCTTCATTTTCTGAATGTTGAGCTTTAAGCCAACTTTTTCACCCTCCTCTTTCACTTTTATCAAGAGGCTTTTTAGTTCCTCTTCACTTTCTGCCAGAAGGGTGGTATCATCTGCATATCTGAGGTGATTGATATTTCTCCCAACAATCTTGATTCCAGCTTGTGCTTCTTCCAGCCCAGCGTTTCTCAAGATATACCCTGCATAGAAGTTAAATAAGCAGGGTGACAATATACAGCCTTGACGTACTTCTTCTCCTATTTGGAACCAGTCTCTTGTTCCACATCCAGTTCTAACTGTTGCTTCCTGACCTGCATATAGGTTTCTCAAGAAGTAGATCAGGTGGTCTGGTATTCCTGTCTCTTTCAGAATTTTCCACAGTTTATTTTGATCCACACAGTCAAAGGCTTTGGCATAGTCAATGAAGCAGAAATAGATGGTTTTCTGGAACTCTCTTGCTATTTCCATGATCCAGCGGTTGTTGGCAATTTGAACTCTGGTTCCTCTGCCTTTTCTAAAACCAGCTTGAACATCTGGAAATTCACAGATCATGTATTGCTGAAGCCTGGCTTGGAGAATTTTGAGCATTACTTTCATAGCAAACTCCGAAGATTGTGGTATGAGAACTGGAGGGTAAAAGGAATAAATTTCATTGGGAGAAACTTGAAAAACACTACCTCAGCCCAGAGATCAAGGTTAACATCAACAGTGATAAGTCTTGTTTATGATATATGGTCTTGATTCTGTCGCAAAGAGAATGGCATTTTCCTTTCTGATCTTTTCAAACACACAGTCCCAGTCTAACCGTGAGAAAAAAATATCATGCAAGTCCTAATTGAAGGACAGTCTACAAAATATCCAACCAGCACCTTTCAGAACTGTCAAGGGCATCAGAAACATGAAGATTTGTGAAACTGTTGTAACCAAGAGGAGTCTGGGAGGATATGACAGCCAAATGTAAAATTGGACCCTTGATGGGATCCTGGGCAGGAAGACAGCATTACAGAAAAAATCTAAAGAAATATGATCAGAGGCTTTTGTTAGTCACAATGAATCCATATTTATTCCTTGATGGGGACAAATGTACCATAGTAATGAAAGATATTAATTGTAAAGGAAACTGGGTGTGGTATGTGTGGAAATGTCTGTCTTATTTTCACAAATTCCTATAACTCTAAAACTGTTTTAAAATTTTAAGGTAGTGTTTTTATGCAGCTGACGTCATAAGTTGAAAATCAAGAATATCATAGATTCATGTGTGCTGATATGGAAAAAATGTTGAAAAATGTGAAAAAAAAAAAAAGAAAGCCACAAACACATTTCAACTCATTTCATACAAAAATGTAAAAAGGGACACATTTCAGTCAGTGTTAATGAGGTAGATGAATCTAGTCTGTCTTATTTTCACAAATTCCTATAACTCTAAAACTGTTTTAAAATTTTAAGGTAGTGTTTTTATGCAGCTGACGTCATAAGTTGAAAATCAAGAATATCATAGATTCATGTGTGCTGATATGGAAAAAATGTTGAAAAATGTGAAAAAAAAAAAAAGAAAGCCACAAACACATTTCAACTCATTTCATACAAAAATGTAAAAAGGGACACATTTCAGTCAGTGTTAATGAGGTAGATGAATCTAGAATCTATTATACAGAGTGAAGTGAGTCAGAAACAGAAAAATAAATCTTGTATATTAAGGTATATATACATGGAGTCGGGGCTTCCCTGGTGGCTCAGAAGTTAAAGCGTTTGCCTCCAATGTAGGAGACCCGGGTTCGATCCCTGGGTCGGGAAGATCCCCTGGAGAAGGAAATGGCAACCCACTCCAATATTCTTGCCTGTAGAATCCCATGGATGTAGAATCCTGGTAGGCTACGTCCACGGGGTCCCAAAGAGTCGGACACGACTGAGCGAGTTCACTTTCACTTTCACATGGAGTCGAGAAAGATGGACTGATGAATCTACTTGCAGGGCAGCAAAGGAGACACAGACATAGAGAACATACTTACAGACATGGGGTGGGGAGGGCAGCAGGGAAGGGGGTGGAGCAAATGGAGAGAGCAGCATGGAAACATGCGTGGCTGTGTGTAAAGTGGATGTTGTCATTCAGTCGCCCAGTCCCGTCCAACTCTTTGCATCCCTGTGGACTGCAGCACGCCAGGCTTCCCTGCCCTTCACCATCTCCTGAAGTTTGCCCAAGTTCATGTTCACTGCATCGGTGATGCCGTCTAGCCATCTCATCCTCTCATGCCCTCCTCTCCATCTGCCCTCAATCTTTGCCAGCATCAGGGACTTTTCCAGTGATGAAAAATAGATGGCCAGTGGGAATTTGCTGTATGACTCAGAGAACTCAAACTGGGATTCTGTGACAACCTAGAGGAGTGTGGGATGGGGTGGAAGGTGGGAAGGTGGTTCCAGATGGAGGGGATATTACTTATACCTATGGCTGATTCATGCTGATGTGGATAGAAACCAACACAATATTGTAAAGGTATTATCCTTCCATTAAAAACGAACAAAACTTTAAAAATGTAAACCCACACATATACATGCACACAAATATTTGTAAGGCTATATCCTGAAGTGTGATTACTTTAAGGATAGGAGTGGCATGTAGGAATGTAACAAATAGGATCCACACAGGCATAGACTTTTTTCCATAGCTTCTTCTCTCATTTAAATACTTTATAATGAGCACGTATTGGTAGGTATGCAAATTACTAATGATTTAAAACAGACTTTTTGTGTATATTCATCTTGTGTATATTTCATCTTGTCTGCTACTAAGCCTTCCTTAGTCAGTGATTTCGTGTTATTTCATCTTGTCTGCTACCAAGCCTTCCTTAGTCAATTATTTTCTTTAACTCCTGTAACATCAAATATTTTTCCCAGTGTATCCTCTGCGAAGCATGTAAACAAGAATAAGCGTCTCCCAGGTTAAAAAGAAAAATGAGAAAACAAAACAAAAGGCTTACCTTATGCCCATTAGTTACTCCATTTCTCTCTTTTTTTTCTTTTGCTGCCAAACTACTTGAAAGTATTGTCTACTCAAGTTACTTCTGCTTTCCTCTCTATTTTTCTCACTGTCATTTCTCCACAGATGACCTTCTGTTTTTAACTACTCTACTCAATCTGATGTTATGACAGCCTCCCTGATAGAAGCAAGTGTAATGGGGAGGCCAGACCTCTAGGCAGATGTAAGGCTCTGCAGTTGGAAGTCTACATATTCTGCTTGACCTTCCTAATCTGCTTCCTTATTTCATTCCTCAAATAAGGACTAGGACTATATCCATCTTGGTATCTCTCAGAACAGGGCCTGAGGCTTAATATGGTTCAATAAATATTGATTGAGAGATCTCAAAAAAATACTCAGAATCTGACAATTCTTGTGTTTGCTACCATACCTCTTCTGCATGCCCTCATCATCTCTCTCCTGGATTTGTGCCATCTTGTGCCTTTGAAGCAAACTATTGCTCCAAACGCATCTCTCTGCTTCTTCCCTCAAAGCCTTTCAAGTCTATTTTAACAGAAAACCCAGAGAGAGCCTTAAAAACCTAAATTAGGGCAGGTCTCTCCTCAAACCTTCCAGAATTTATCATTACCAATGAGCAAGAGTGTGTGTGTGTGTGTGTTTCTGTGATGAGAGGAGAAGTACAACAGGAAAAGAAAGGATATCAAGACAGTGTCTCAGTTGAGCAAATGACCACTGAGGGCAGCTGGGGTCAGTGCCACTGGGGACATTTGAGAGACAGTGTAAACAATCCCAGCCAAAACTCCAAGGAGGTGAGGATTTTGTCAATGACATCCTGTCAGTCACTGGTTGAGGGCTGCTGGGAAAAGGGTCATAAGAAATAATCAAGTCCCACTATGCCCCGCCCACTCCATCCTTGAGCCTAGAGGACTCTCCTGGCTGGAGAGCACTTAGAGCAGCAGAAAGGAAGTGTAAGTGGGAAAGGGGAGGATCAAGAGGGTATGGATGGGTGATTGGCAGCTCTGCCAAAAGGTCTTTTCTCAAATGCCTTACATATTATTATTTTTTTTTCCCTTTCTAGCTCCAGGGTTATTTAGAGCCCTTCAAGAAATAAATGGCACCCTCAAAGAGGGTAATTGGAGAGCATTTAACAAAAAGGCAATTTACAAATATACAGGCAGGTTTGAAGAACTCCTCTGGTTATGAGAAAGCTAGGTGGATGAATGCTATTTCCATCTCCTGAAGGGGCAAGCATAAAAGTAGATACTTGATACCGTAATAGCCATAGCTTTTGTGTAAACAGAGGAAACTGGACACTGACAAGATATACTCCAGAAGGTAAGGATCAGGAGAAATAATACCTAGGTGGCTCTCTCTTCTCACCTCTCATCTCCTAGCTGTGCTTTTCACTGGTCAAACCAACAAGAAGCCAGAGATTCAGGGGGTCAAACACTTCTTAGAGGTCAATGGCCAGACCTCCAAGCACAGTAGGATAGAGAATAGAATCTAGAAGAGCAGACAGAGACTATTGAACATACCTCACGGCAACGTGAGCTCCTTGAGATCATATTTTTTCCAATTTAGTTGAGATATAATTGATTTATAAAACTGTGTAAGTTTGAAGTATACAATATGTTGACTTGATACACTTATATATTGTAAAGTGATTACTACCATAGCCTTAGCTCATACCTCCATCACATCACATAATGACCATTTTTTTGGTGATGAAAACTTTTAAGATTTACTTTCTTCAGTTCAGTTCAGTCACTCAGTAATGTCTGACTCTTTATGACCCCATGAACTGTAGCATGCCAGCCCTCCCTGTCCATCACCAACTCCCATAGTTTACCCAAACTCATGTCCATTGAGTTGGTGATGCCATCCAACCATCTCATCCTCTGTCATCCCCTTCTCCTCCTGCCTTCAATCTTTCCCAGCATCAGGATCTTTTCAAATGAGTCACCTCTTTGCATCAGGTGACCAAAGTATTGGAGTTTCAGCTTCAACATCAGTCCCTCCAATGAACACACAGGACAGATCTCCTTTAGGATGGACTGGTTGGATCTCCTTGCGGTCCAAGGGACTCTCAAGAGTCTTCTCCAACACCACAGTTCAAAAGCATCAGTTCTATGGTGCTCAGCCTTCTTCACAGTCCAACTCTCACATCCATACATGACTACTGGAAAACCATACCCTTAACTAGATGCATCTTACTTTCTTAGCACTTTTCCAATACAGAATATTATTTTATTAACTCTAATCACCCTAGGTCCCCAAGGTCTAACCTTGTTGCAAATGGTACAATTTCCTTCTTTCTTGTGGTTGAATAATATTTCATATATATATGTGTGTTTGTGTGTTTGTATATATGATTTTTATCTGTTTCGTTCACTGCAGTATATCCTGTGTGTAGCATGGTGCTCAGCACATAGTCAGCATTAAACAAATATTTGTTGACTGTTTCAGTTCATTAGCAATATTTTTGTTTTTCATTATAGACTATTCCAGAATCATGCTATATTTGATTCTTGCCTTCCAGAAAATAGGAGTTGGTATCTCAATTATGACTGAATGCCCTAACAGTTCTTTAAATGTTTATTTATAGAGCAGTGTCATAGCTTCTAATAGCCATGATATAAACTTGGTAAAATAACAAAGAAATTTTCTAATTCAGTACTTCCATTTTCTTCTCTAGATGAGGCAGTAAAAATTGTTTGACTGAATCAGCAGACTAGTCACTCATTTTTGACTCCTAAGATCACTAAGATATTTCAATATGATACATCATTACTGCTAAATAAGGTGTGTATGGGAAACTGCATATTACATTTTGGTGAGCATATATCAGAAAAAGAATTACTAAATTTAATTTGATCATTTCTGCATTACTAACTTGAGAGACCCTTCTGTCAGTCTTACAGGATGCTATTTAAATATCTAATGTAGATGTATTGCAGTCTTGGATTATATCACATTTGTTATTTAAATAGTAGTTTAACAAAAAGGATGATTTAAAAACAATGTTCCCATACTAAGTTAGAATAATTTTCTTAAGTTTATTTTATTCATACTTACCTATGATTTGGCCAAAAAGGTCATTTGGGTGTTTCCATGTTAACAAAAAACCTGAACTAACTTTCTTGCCAACACAATATTTTTACTTTCTATTTATCCAAAAAAAAAAAAAAAAAAAGTAGACGTGCCTGTGTACTGGGTCTACACCCAAAAAAGGTGTCCTTTACATTATAGGGGACTGGAATGCAAAAGTAGGAAGTCAAGAAACACCTGGAGTAACAGGCAAATTTGGCCTTGGAATATGGACTGAAACAGGGCAAAGACTAAGATTTTTGTCAAGAAAATGCACTGGTCATAGCAAACACCCTCTTCCAACAACACAAGAGAAGACTCTACACATGGACATCACCAGATGGTCAACACCAAAGTCAGATTGATTATATTCTTTGCAGCCAAAGATGGAGAAGCTCTATACAGTCAACAAAAACAAGACCAGGAGCTGACTTTGGCTCAGATTGTGAACTCCTTATTACCAAATTCCGACTTAAATTGAAGAAAGTAGGGAAAACCACTAGACCATTCAGGTATGCCCTAAATCAAATCTCTCATGATTATACAGTGGAAGTGAGAAATAGATTTAAGGGCCTAGATCTGATAGATAGAGTGCCTGATGAACTATGGAATGAGGTTCATGACATTGTACAGGAGGCAGAGATCAAGACCATCTTCATGGAAAAAAATGCAAACAAGCAAAATGGCTGTCTGGGGAGGCCTTAAAAATAGCTGTGAAAAGAGGAGAGGTGAAAAGCAGAGGAGAAAAGGAAAGATATAAGCATCTGAGTGCAGGGTTCCAAAGAATAGCAAGACGAGATAAGAAAGCCTTCTTCAGCAATCAGTGCAAAGATATACAGGAAAACAACAGAATGGGAAAGAATAGAGATCTTGTCAAGACAATTAGAGATACCAAGGGAACATTTCATGCAAAGATGGGCTTTATAAAGGACAGAAATGGTATGGGCCTAACAGAAGCAGAAGATATTAAGAAGAGGTGGCAAGAATACACAGAATTGTACAAAAAAGATCTTCATGAGCCAGATAATCACGATGGCGTGAATACTAATCTAGAGCCAGACATCTTGGAATGTGGAGTCAAGTGGACCTTAGAAAGCATCACTACAAACAAAGCTAGTGGAGGTGATGGAATTCCGGTTAAGCTGTTTCAAATCCTGAAAGATGATGCTGTGAAAGCGCTGCACTCAATATGCCAGCAAATTTGGAAAATTCAACAGTGGCCACAAGACTGGAAAAGGTCAGTTTTCATTCCAATCCCAAAGAAAGGCAATGCCAAAGAATGCTCAAACTACCGCACAATTGCACTCATCTCACGCACTAGTAAAGTAATGCTCAAAATTCTCCAAGCCAGACTTCAGCAGTACGTGAACCGTGAACTTCCTGATGTACAAGCTGGTTTTAGAAAAGGCAGAGGAACCAGAGATCAAATTGCCAACATCCACTGGATCATGGAAAAAGCAAGGGAGTTCAGAAAAACATTTATTTCTGCTTTATTGACTATGCCAAAGCCTTTGACTGTGTGGATCACAAGAAACTGTGGAAAATTCTAAAAGAGATGAAAATACCAGACCACCTGACCTACCTCTTGAGAAATCTGTATGCACGTCAGGAAGTTAGTTTTTGTTTTTTGTTTTTTTTTTTTTTTGGTGGCCTTAGAAAGCATCAGTACGAACAAAGCTAGTGGAGGTGATGGCATTCCAGTTGAGCTGTTTCAAATCCTGAAAGATGATGCTGTGAAAGCGCTGTACTCAATATGCCAGCAAATTTGGAAAATTCAACAGTGGCCACAAGACTGGAAAAGGTCAGTTTTCATTCCAATCCCAAAGAAAGGCAATGCCAAAGAATGCTCAAACTACCGCACAATTGCACTCATCTCACGCACTAGTAAAGTAATGCTCAAAATTCTCCAAGCCAGACTTCAGCAGTACGTGAACCGTGAACTTCCTGATGTACAAGCTGGTTTTAGAAAAGGCAGAGGAACCAGAGATCAAATTGCCAACATCCACTGGATCATGGAAAAAGCAAGGGAGTTCAGAAAAACATTTATTTCTGCTTTATTGACTATGCCAAAGCCTTTGACTGTGTGGATCACAAGAAACTGTGGAAAATTCTAAAAGAGATGAAAATACCAGACCACCTGACCTACCTCTTGAGAAATCTGTATGCACGTCAGGAAGAAACACTTAGAACTGGACATGGAACAACAGACTGGTTCCAAATAGGAAAAGGACTATGTCAAGGCTGTATATTGTCACCCTGCTTATTTAACTTCTGTGCAGAGTACATCATGAGAAACACTGGACTGGAAGAAACACAAGCTGGAATCAAGATTGCCAGGAGAAATATCAGTCACCTCAGATATGCAGATGATACCACCCTTCTGGCAGAAAGTGAAGTGGAACTAAAAAGCCTCTTGATGAAGGTGAAAGTGGAGAGCAAAAAAGTTGGTTTTTAAAGCTCAACATTCAGAAAACGAAGATCATGGCATCTGGTCCCATCACTTCATGGAAAATAGATGGGGAAACAGTAGAAACAGTGTCAGACTTTATTTATTGGAGCTCCAAAATCACTGCAGATGGTGATTGTAGCCATGAAATTAGAAGACACTTACTCCTTGGAAGAGCAGTTATGACCAACCTAGATAGCATATTCAAAAGCAGAGACATTACTTTGCCGATTTAGGTCTGTCTAGTCAAGGCTATGGTTTTTACAGTGATCATATATGGATGTGAGAGTTGGACTGTGAAGAATTGATGCTTTTGAACTGTAATGTTGGAGAAGACTCTTGAGAGTCCCTTGGACTGCAAGGAGATCCAACCAGTCCATTCTGAAGGAGATCAACCCTGGGATTTCTTTCGAAGGGATGATGCTAAAACTGAAACTCCAGTACTTTGGCCACGTCATGCAAAGAGTTGACTCACTGGAAAAGACTCTGATGCTGGGAGGGATGGGGGCAGGAGGAGAAGAGGATGATAGAGAATGAGATGGCTGGATGGCATCATTGACTCAATGGATGTGAGTCTGAGTGAATTCCAGGAGTTGGTGATAGACATGGAGGCCTGGCGGCTGCAATTCATGAGGTCGTAAAGAGTCGAACATGACTGAGCATCTGAACTGAACTGAACTGAAATCTTCATATTAACCTGGAACCTTTGGGAAAAAACAGGTAAATTTTTATTTGAAAAGAGGATGATTTCAGAAATAGTCAAGTTAAAATGAGGTTAGACTGGATTGGGACAGATTCAAAGTCCAGTATGACTGGTATCTCTATAGGAAGAGGGAAATTAGGATGCAGACACACATACACAGATGAGAAGATTATGAGAAGTTGGATGCAGAGACCGGAGATAAGATGGATAAGCTAAGGATCACCTGAGACTGCTAGCAATCAGCAGAAACTTGGGGAGAGGCATAGATCCTATTTTCCCCCAGAGCCTACAAAAAAGTCAAACCTGCTGAGAGCTTCACTTAGGTGTCTTGCCTTCAGAACCAGGATGGACTATGTTTCTGTTGTTCTAAGTCACGTGATTTGTGGCACTTTGTTAAGCAGCCCTAAGGAAACAAATATAAAACAAAGTACTAAACCAGGTCTCATTCACTGGTGTTCATTTTTGGAATATTCTGGAAACAGATGATGATCACTTTTGAGATATCAAAGGGAAAATAATATACCTCAGTCTGTATTAGCAAGTATTTCTATCTGCCAGTTTGCATTGAGGAAAATCAGAACTGACCACCAACCAGTGGCCTCCATCACAGTATTTCAGTCTCCAGTGGGTCTGGATGATGAGTTTTCAAGTAACTTCTACAGGTACCTGAACTTATTTAAGTCTAAAATGAAACAAGAAAAGAAAAAAGCAGACTATTAAACCCATCAACCTATAAAATTAAAATTGACAACAGTGTTTTGAAAGTCTACTAAATACCAGATTGTGTTTGATTATGGAAATAAACTGCTGCATAAGACAATGACCCAGACTTCAAGAAACTAGGAGGAACTTCAAGTGTGGCTATCATGTAATGCTTAAATTAGGAAGAGGAAAACAAAGCTACAGAAATATGTGTGTTAATCACTCAGTTGTGCCTGACTTTTTGTGACCCCATGGGCTGTAGGTCACCAGTCTCCTCTGTCCATGACATTCTCTAGGCAAGAATACTGGAGTGGGTAGTCATTCCCTTCTCCCGGGGATCTTCCCAACCTAAGGATCAAACCAGGGTCTCCTATATTACAGGCAGGTTCTTTACCGTCTGAGCCATCAGGGAAGCCATAGGGTATATCACACTGAGCATTTTGCTGACGGCATTTGGGAGCCACTGAAGAGTGTGAAGTTGAAGAGCAAAATGATAAAATCTGTTATTCAGTAGAGAGCTGCTGCTGCCGCTAAGTCTCTTCAGTCGTGTTCGACTCTTTGCGGCCCCATAGACGGCTGCCTACCAGGCTCCTGCGTCCATGGGATTCTCCAGGCAAGGGTACTGGAGCGGGGTTCAGTAGAGAGCACTTGATCCCAGGTGGGGAAGAATTTGGGCCAGGCTGTAATGACTGGGACATTAGCTGAGTGACTAGAGTGAGATTCCAAGTAAAGATAATGTGGCCTTGCATAGAAAATTGGTAGCAAAAGAAAGGGTGAACAAATGAATAGACTTAAAAGATATTTAAACTGGGGGAAGAAGGGATGGCATGGGAAATGAGAAGGTGAATCCAAAGGCATCCTCCAGGTTCTTGGAAGTTACTGGAGTGTTGTTGCATTTTCTTGAGCCTGGAGGCCCAAGATGAAGAGTAGGATCAGAGTGTGAGATTAAGAGGCAGGTTTGATGGTCTATGCTCAAGGATATAGATTAATTGTTTATGTTTAATTTCTTTATACATCTACTCACTCAGTCTCAAACATGCCTTTTTAGAATTCTTTCACATATATAGCTTCCATCTCTTTATGAATCTTTTTATGGACTGGCTTGTTGTTTAAGCAGCCTGATACACTGTCAAATTCAAAAATAGTGAAGTCATTCTAGGTATTACATAGAGTTTGGTGTTTCCAAATCAAGATTACATGAGAAAATGTCCGAAGAACTTGAGGTAATAGTAAAAGACCAATTTTAAAGTAAATTTTAAATAACAAATGGTAATTATTCTCATTAGGTCATAATACTTTCCTTACCTTTTCAGATGATGATGGAAACCCTAAAAGATACAGGCTAGTAATAAACATAAGGACATATGTTGGAAACAAATCAACTCTCTTGAGAGATATTAAAACTTATAATAAATTTATTTAAATGTAAAGAAAAACCTATATATTAATATTTCATGGAAACACTAATTAAATAAGTATTAGAAATACTGTTCCAGAAATGAAAATACATCCCCTGGTGTTCTGAGCCCAGGCATCTGCCTCGCTCTATGTGTAAGTCTCTTATAATTGTTTGCTTTCAGACTGGACCTGGCTCTCAGTTTTCCTCTATGTCCAGGGACCAGGGTATAAGCACTATTAAGCAGCATATACTGAAAAGAAAAATATCAGTATCTAGAAATGAACTCAGAGAAGGCAGTGGCACCCCACTCCAGTACTCTTGCCTGGAAAATCCCATGGACGGAGGAGCCTGATGAGCTGCAGTCCATGGGGTTGTGAAGAGTCCGACAGGACTGAGCAACTTCACTTTCACTTTTTACTTTCATGCATTGGAGAAGGAAATGGCAACCCATTCCAATGTTCTTGCCTGGAGAATCCCAGGGACAGGGAGTCTGGTGGGCTGCCGTCTTTGGGATCACACAGAGCCGGACACGACTGAAGCGACTTAGCAGCAGCAGCATAAATGAATTAGAGATACAGCTAAGAGGAGTGGGTGAAAGACAGAACTGCTAGTTTTCTACAGATCTGTTGATTTGTTTTTTGTAATTGAAAACAGTGGAGGAAAGGATAGATGCATTCTCTGAGGCCACAGTGCAATTTCAAGACCATTCTTTTCAGTAGCATCACCATTAATAACTTCAGTGTACCTATACATTCTGTTCTATGAATACTTCAAATCTCCAAGATAAATCTGTAGAAAACAGGAAATTGATTCTTCACTCTTCCATCTTTGACTTCTAATGTTAATATTCTTTTAGTTCTTCACACTGTTATTAGAATCTGTATACTCAACCTGAGTGTTTGCTGGAAAACTGATAAAACTGAGATCATGAGAATTGCTTCCCTATTTTTTTCTACACTAGTTTGAGTCATATTTCTGTAAACAAATTTGTTCATTAATAGATGTCTTTGTCTTACTTCAAAAACTATAAACTCAGTGCACCAGCCCCAAGCATCTAGTATCATGCATCGAACCTGGACTGGCAATTCATTTCATACATGATATTACACATGTTTCAATGCCACGGGGAGAGAGGAGGGAGGGAGGTTCAGGATCGGGAACACTTGTATACTTGTGGTGGTCTCATGTTGATGTATGGCAAAACCAATACAATATTATAAAGTAATTAACCTCCAATTAAAATAAATTTAAAAAATTAAAAACTATAAAACTACCTACTCTAGTGTATAACATGACAGAATTTTGCTTTTATTTTTATTATAACATTTCTCCATCCTGACATTATCTGACATGGAATTTCTACCAGGCTGTCCCAGTTGTTCTTATTGTCTGTGTTAGCATTAATCAGTCGAGAGGAAGCTTCTTGGGGCAAAACACATACATTATTCATAATTATATCAGCTAGCTTCCAGCATCCCACAAGAGGTAAAAATTCTATACATTGTATGAAATTGGCAGGGCTTCATAAAACTATACAATAATCTATTGATTTGGCATTCTACTGGGTAACAGTTAATATTTATCAAATATTACCAAGTGCAAGACACAATACAAAATATAAACCTACACTCTTATAGGAAGCATTTGAGGATATATGTGTTTCAGAATTTTGACATTTAAAACTTCTTTTTAGATTTTAGAATGATAATGTGATGAACATGCTATTTTAAAGTCATACCTCTCCAAACTCAGGACAGCACTGCCTTTGAACTCTCATCATTTCAAGTCAGATTTGCTATAAAATAAATTTAGATTAGATCAGGTTTTGGTGCCAAATCGAATAGAATACAAGAAAAAATTGGTTTTAACAGATGTACTTTAAACTTCAGAATTAGGTACTGTGGAAAATATTGCAAGGTAAAGGATGATGACTCAGACTTCTTTTGAAAGACCTTAATGTTTTGTATGAGAGATTAAAATATGTTTTTAATAGGAAGCAGGAGATATTGCATGTTAATTAAGGGTCATAAATTAAGCAAGGGAAGAAGAAACAATAGAATCAATATCTACTTGGAAAGAGGTATGAGCCGGTTTCAGTTATGGAACAGAGAGGGAAGGGATAGGCAATTTAGGGGGTGGGAGACTGCATGAGGAAATAGGGAAATGGGAAAAGAAAAAAAATAACTTTAGAAAAGGTATGTGTCCCAGAGTGTTGGGATCTTGGTAGAGATCTTGGGAAGGGGTTGTGTGGTAGTAAATACAGCTGGAATGGTAAAACAGTGTTACATTATAGGGGCCTTAGGTTTTGTGACTATTTGTTTGTTTTTCTATAGCCTCTTCCAAGGCAGTTAAAATCTTGTTAGTTACGCCATATTCAGTTACTCAGTTGTGTCCGACTCTTTGCAACCCTATGGACTGTAGCCCACCAGCCTCCTCTGTCCGTGGCATTTTTCAGGCAAGAATACTGTAGTTGCCATTTCCTTCTCCAGGGGATCTTCCTGACCCAGGAACTGAACCATGTCACCTGTATTGGCAGGCAGATTCTTTACCACTGCACTACCTGGGAAGCCCCATCAGTTATGCTGCTGCTGCTGCTGCTGTTGCTAGCATGTGTCTATTCATGAGTCCCAGACCACTAACTCTAGACAGAGCATTCCTAGGAACATTGGGTCCATATTTCCAGCTGCTTCCTGGACCTATCCACTTGTGCATCCTGTAGTCATCATACAACTAACTTGTTTAAAATCTCATTCATTTATTCATTAAACAATGTTATTAGCCAGTGTCATAGGCATTGAAAGTTCAGTAGTGAAAACTATATCCCTGACAGAGCTTACTGACTCAGGGAAGCAG
Source organism: Madoqua kirkii (assembly GCA_006408675.1). Lineage (NCBI taxonomy): Eukaryota > Metazoa > Chordata > Mammalia > Artiodactyla > Bovidae > Madoqua > Madoqua kirkii. Next base: position 1,266 of record SJYC01011056.1, on the reverse strand, counting down.
ACATTATCCAAGTAATTGCATGGAGGGAAAAATTACAAACTGGAGGGTGTTTTGGAGGAAGGAAGGAATGCCCTACTGGGAGGGTGTGTAAGAACAAGTCTATACAGAAGCAGCTGGTGCTCACTGAGGAACTGATCTCTAGCTTATTTAGGAGGCAGAAGAGAACAGGAGGACTGGACCAGTTGAAGGCAGGCAGTGCAAAGCATTGATGACAAGGCTAATAGGAGACATGAGACAGAAGGAGAGAGTCAGTGTGGCTGGAACACAGAGAGCGAGGTTGGAGAAGGACATGAATCAGATGAGACTGACTTACTGCATAGGAACTTGTGAGCTACTTTAAGGACTTTTTGAACAGTGAAAAATCAAGGACAGGATTTCAACATGACTAGAGTGTGTGGGGGTGTGGGTATGCGCGTGCCCATGTCTTCTTCTAAATTTCATTTAACTTAGCTACATATAAAATGGGCTTCCCTAGTGGCTCAGAAGTTAAAGCATCTGTCTCCAATGCGGGAGACCCGGGTTCGATACCTGGATTGGGAAGATCCCCTGGAGAAGAAAATGGCAATCCACTCCAGTCTTCAGCCTGGAAAAATCCCATGGATGGAGAAGCCTAGTAGGTTACAGTCCACGGGGTTGCAGAGTCAGACATGACTGAGAGACTTCACCTCACCTCACATATAAATTTAAGTGTATGTTATCTCTTGGGTTGTAAATTTCATCTTCCCAGTTTGTTCATTTTAAGTGAATATATGTAGTTAATCAGTTGTGGGTGCTATACAGGATCTCTTTTATGGATATTCAATGATTTACCTATTGTGTTGATGATAGATATTGTCTTTTTTAAAAAATTTTCATTGGAGTATAGTTGATTTTACTATATTGTGTTACTTTCAGGTGTATGGCAAAGTAAATCAGTTATACATAGATGCACTCTTTTTTTAGATTATTTTCCCATATAGGCCATTACAAAGTACTGAGCAGAGTTCCCTGTGCTATACAACAAGTTCTTACTAGTAATCCATTTTATGCATCAGTTCAGTTCAGTTGCTCAGTCATGTCCGACTCTTTGTGACCCCATGAATCGCAGCATGCCAGGCCTCCCTGTCCATCACCAACTCCCGGAGTTCACTCAGACTGGCGTCCATTGAGTCAGTGATGCCATCCAGCCATCTCATCCTCTGTCATCCCCTTCTCCTCCTGCCCCCAATCCCTCCCAGCATCAGAGTCTTTTCCAGTGAGTTAGCTCTTCACAGGACGTGGCCAGAG
>SJYC01011055.1:0-19290 GCA_006408675.1 Madoqua kirkii | reverse complement strand
TTTTTTTTTTTTTTTTTTAAGTTTACTCACCCAAAATATTTTCATCACCCTGGAAAGAAGCCCTGTACCATTAGCTGCCACTCCCCTTCCTTGTCCCCTCCAACTCTCCCCATATTCCAGCCCTAGGCAATTAGTAATATGCTTTTTGTCTTCATGGATTTGCCAATTTTGGATATTTTGTGTAATGAAGTTATATAATATGTGATCTTCTGTGACTGGCTTCTTTCATATAAAATAAATTTGAAGGCTCATTCATATGGTAGTATTTATCAGTGCATCATTTCTTTGTTGCCAAATAGTATTCCATTATATACATATACCAGATTTTATTTGTCCATTCATCTGTTGATGGATATTTGGTTGTTTCTGCTTTTTGGCTATTATTCATAATGTTACTATGAACAAGTAATAATGTTACTTGTACTGATGTACAAGTTTTTTTTTATAAAAGTTGCTTTTTATATTTTTGTCTACAGTCTTTTGGTGTAACAAGCAGATAGGCTGGCTGTTGTGGGCCTGCTTTGTCTTCACTAGTACCAGAAGTCCTAGTCAGTTTTAAATCATGAAATTGGATTGAGCTTTAAATTCATGGAATCTTCCATGGTGAACCACAAATTTCAAGTTGGAGAATCCTGGTGTTTTTCTTTGGCTTTGAATGGAACTCTAGATTTTGGTGTAGCCTTTCTCCAGTCATTTTTAAATTACGGTAAGGAGAGTTGTCACAGTTTGGTGTAGGCCATTTAACACAGGTGTTTTATGATTAGATGTTTGGAACCTCAGTGTCAACTCGTTCTATAATTGGAGCCTGGCTTTTCTAAAACCAAATAAGTAAGTGGATGTGAATAGAACACAGTAAACCAGTGTGAGTTCTTTGGCATGGTTAAGCATTGCTCTGTCCAAATGGAAATACTAAGCCTACTGAAACATTTACATCTGAAAATTATGAGACATGTAGTCTGATATTTAGATATAATTTATGAAGGATGTGCTGCACCGTTTTGAGAGTTGAAGGGATTAAGGAGCAAATTTTACTAGATTATGCAAGATATGGTATGGTTTAGATTAGGGTGAAGAGAACAGACAGATTTGAGATCATGTTTCAGAACTCGGATATGGAAGGCATAAGGAAGGAAGAAATGAAAAATTATTTCTAGGATTCCTTGATTGTACAGGTGCCATTTACCTTAGGCAGGAAGAACAGAGGAATAAACTGGGAAAGTGAAGGGGGTTAATTAGTAAAGAATCCAGTGAGCATATTTAGTGGATTCAGAAAAAAATTTTTGAACGTCATGAGGGGTGAGGAGAAGTGTTCTAGTGTAGGGAGTGGTTTTGTTATACGTGTTAAGACAGCAGTTTAAAAAAAAGGTAGTGATGACTGGAGCTATAAAGAAAGTTAGGTATCTGTTTCTTTGGGTGTTGATGAATAAATAGTTCCAGATATGTTATAAAATCTAAAAATAAATTCTTTTACAAGTATAGGTTTATAAGTTAGGTACTGAAGACAGTTTTTCAATGTAAATTTTTACTTTTGGAAAATTCCACACTAAAAAGTGTGTATCTGCCACGTAAATTATAAATAGTTCTCTCACCCCAGACTGTTTTAGGGTTAATTTCAGATATTTTATTACTTCCAGTATGTACTTAACACATAGGAACTTGAGAGACTATGTGCTATTTGGATATTCTGTTTTGTTTTAAAAAACAGAGCAACTAAACATAGACATTATGCATACATACTATTGATAAAACATACAGAGAATAGTACCTGGTACGTAAATCAAGTGATTATGTATACTTTGAGACCATTCTGGCTAATCCTTAAAATGTTACCATTTTTTACTACTTATCCTTAGTCTTTTGTACAAATTTTCTCGGCCTATCACCTGTGTCTACCATTATTATATATAAATGTGCTTTTTACAGCAGTGAATTTAGGACTTCAAGCCTTCCTTCTAAAGTAGCCATTGCTTTTAATAACTGCTCCTCCACCCCCGAGTTCTTTTACCAGCTTTGCTCATTCTGTTGGCTGTATTATCTTGACTCTTTTTTATTAATATATCACTTAGTAGAGAAAGAATTTTTAGGAAAGAAGAAAATAGTATTCATTTCCTGAGACCTGTTCTTTTTCCTAGTTTTTGGTTGTTTGCTTTTTGGTCTCTCCATTCATGAGTAGAAGAGGAAAGAGAAATTTAAAAGATTCTGGATATTTGTGAACTTTTTTATCCACAGATTTAGTGTTTTCTGAGACCATTTATGAGTGGTCCCAAGTGACCCCAAGGGTTCATGATATATAATAGTAATTTTGGTGAGGCCTGTATGAATTTGAATCTTTTACACCATAAAATTGGTGTGAGTGGGTAAGCCATACAGCTAATACATGAGCATAGCCAACTGCCTAGCTTTTAAATTAGGTTGATCATTACTTATTTGCCACTCCTGAAACAAGTTGGGAAGTATTTAAAAGCATTGATTCTTTATGGAGGAAGACCTGGAAAGGAAGACTAAGTTTAAGTTACTTGGATGTGCATTTCTTACAAAAGGAGTCTGTCTAGTTCTATTTTACAGCTTTATGCTTCTGATTAATAATACTCTTTAAGGGGTACTCTCTTTTGCATTCCGCATCCTCTTCTCCCTCCCCAACCTCTTTCCCAAAAACAGTCACATGATTTGTCATAGAATGATATAGCTGGAAAAGATAATTAGGATATTAAAATTATATCTCATTTTATTATTGAAGAATTAAGGCCCATGGAGATTGAGACTTGGCCAGGGTAGCACAACTAGCCTCTGAAATAAAAAGTCAAGCTTCCTGCTGATTTTTGTTCTTTTTTTTTTTTTTTTTTTTTAGTATATACTGTCTCTACGTCTATCGTTCTCCCTTCCCTCTGACTAGTATATGTGCTCTGTTGTTTTTAAAATAAAACTTACGCCATTTGCTAACATAGAACAGTAGGTTGGTTAGTGGCTGTCTAACTGTAAATTGCTTTCTGGAAGAATTACAACTTGTCTTCTCAAAGGGCCAGTAGGTTTTTAAAATTTTTTATTTTATATTGGAGTATAGCTGATTAACAATGTTGTGATAGTTTCTAGTGGACAGCACAGGCACTCAGCCACACATATGCATATATCCATTCTCCTCCAAACTCCGCTTCCATCCAGGCTGCCACATAACACTGAGCAAAGTTCCCTGTGCTATGCAGTAGGACCTTGTTGGTTATCCATTTTAATAGAGCAGTGTGTACATGTTGATCCCGACTCTGTGACTGTCCCTTCCCTTCATAGGGCCAGTACATTTTTAAAGAACTTTTCCTATAGGAATATTTAAACAGATCTTTATACCGTTATTGTACTGAGCACGAAATTGTTACCTACAGGGAGTTTTTTCTTGTGTTTCAGTCTTGTATCCCAAGCAAGTCCTTTCAGAGTTAGAATTGTAAAGCTCTCTGGGAACCATCTAGCAAAAATTATGCTTAATAAACATCTTCCAGATTAAAATGTTACCTCTTTGGAGGAGTCCTGATTGTATCTGATTAGTATTGAATGCATTTACTTATGTGCAAAATACTTTTCCTCACATGGTATTTAAATGTGTTTTAGTTCACTTTACACAAAACTAATCCAATTACCTAAATTTTTTTCTTACCTTTTCTTATATAAAAGTGTGTAACAAGGGAAATAAAGTCTTCATTCTCTATACTACTTTATGGCAGAAATCATTGCCACAGAGCAGATAATTTGACTGTGAAACTGAATTGCCTTGAGATGATTTCATTAGAAAGAGCTCAGTTTAAGAATAAAGAATATTATTAGTTAAATTGATACCACATTTATCTAAGGTTAGCTGATACCTTTGAGTTCAGCCTGTACTTTCTTTATTTGCTAATTTTAGTCTGCTTCCAAGCCCGCACACCTTGTAGGGATGTCAGAAGGATTAATTTAAAAACTAATAAAACACAAAAAACTTGGATATTAAAAGAGTATTTTTGTCTCTTATTATTTAACTTCATAATGAGTTACATTATGGAACAAAGGGAAGCTAATAAACCTTAGATTCTATAGCCGATTGCTTTATGATGGTTCCTTGAAATTTGAAATGCATGGGAAGGATATTAAAGAATGGGGTATATTCAGTGTATCCACATTTAACTTTAAGCTGCTGTAGTCGTGTTACTCTGTCACCTAATTAAGGTATTGCAATTATTATCTTAAATGATTTAGACTCTTTAATTGATGTATTTTAGACACTGATATTTGAGACTAAACTTGTAAATTCTAAAGAAATTAATGTTTTATGTAGCAAAGTATTGGGGAGAGTACTGATTTGAAGAATTATGGATATTGTTGGGAAGGGAATGGAGAATTTATTTTTTTGGCTTAATTGTTGCTTTGTAAAGAAAAATTAAAAGCTCTTTGTTTTTTTGTTTTTCTTTTCCTTCTTTGATTTTCTTGGGGTGCATTCCAACTCCAGAAGGTAAGAATTACTTTATTCTAAAAAACTATTATACAGTTATGAAGCACTCTTGTACACATTTAATTGAACTTACTCTTGGATACATGATGTTTACTTTATAAAACTAATTAGTCTAGAAACTAAGAGTGATATTAATGTGTAAATATTGGTTGTATATGCTTTTTTGTTATTGTTCTTATAATTTGTAATAATTACTGGTTATACTTTTAGAAACCTAGTCTACGTTTAGTTTCAAGATGATTATTTGACTTTCTAGCATTGGAATACCTAGTATTCTACAGACTAATAATGAAAATATTTAAGAGATTGGAAATGTGTGAGCTGACACTTGCTGTATGGCTGTAAGATTAAAAGTGTATGTTTATGCTCTTACTGATTCAGAGAGAGTATTGATAAATCCTTTAAAGGAATACCACTTCCTTAAAACCAGGCCCCAAACAGGTTAAAATTCACCATCACTGATGTTCTGGACATGTGTTTGAGTAGGCTCCTGGAGTTGGTGATGGACAGGTAAGCCTGGCGTTTTGCAGTCCATGGGATCACAAAGAATCAGACATGACTGAGTGACTGAGCTGATTGGTGAATCCTTTAAAGGAATGACACTTATTTAAAACCAGGCCCAAAACAGGTTAAAATTCTTAGTCTGAGTCTTCACTGAATTGGCTTTTTGTCTGCCATTTTAGATACACCTCTGTTGTAACAGTTCCCGTGTTAGAGTTATTATATGCCTGCAACACTTGACAGTAGGAACCATATCCATGTGTTTCCATTTCACTAGGACATGGCATGTTTGGCTTTTAGTTACAGCTTAGTAAATCTTTTTAACTCTAGTTTCATTTCTGTTTCATTAATTTTGTTTATAAGAAACTATTCTTTTTTGAATTTTAGTTTATGAAGGAAACCTTCTTTCAGGTCATACAAACAGTTAAAATTATAATTAAAAAATTTTTGTAATAGGCAAGAAAAAATTTTGTGTTTTTGAGTGGGTCTTATACTTCGTTAGTTCTTTTGGTATGTCTAATAGGAACCAAATGTGAATAACTTTATCAAAATGAGATTTGTTTGAATATGGGGTAGCTTACAGTTTCAAGGGAAAGAAACAGGCTCTGGAATTAAGAGAACTGAGTTAGCTACAGAGATCAGACAGCTGACACTTGAAGGATGGGCCCATTAGGGCCCTCCAGCTGGGATGAATTAGTCTGTGTCTACTTTGCTCCAGGTTAAAAATTCAAGGAAGACTGGCCTAGTGTCCAGGGATGGTGAGACATATTAATGGACAGTCCTACAAAGACTATTTCCAGTGGTGTAATGCATAGTTCCTCAAAGCAAGATTGCATGTTCTTTCCTGGAGGAAGAGAGAATATATTGACTAGGCAGAAACAGCAAATGTCCACTACACTGCTTACTGTAGAAGATAAGAGTACAATAAAACTTAAGCCCCGAGCAGTTGTAAGAACTGTGTCTTTATATACATTCTCCCAGTGGTAACATTGTGCATCACCACAGTACAGTATCACAGGAGTATATTGCTTTTGATACAATCTACCTGGCTTTATTTGTATTCATTTATGTATGTGGGTCTGCGTGTGTGTGTGTGTTTGTGTGTGTGTGTGTGTATGTGTTTTAATTCACTCTGCCCATCTTTGCCTTTTAATTTGTATATTTATGCTATAGTTAAGATAATTATTAATATTTTAGAGTTTATGCCTGCCGTTCTGTTGTTTTTCCATTTGTTTCCTCTGCTTCTTGGTCCTGTTTCTCTTTTCTTGCCTTGCCATGGGTTATTTTTAGGATTCTGTATTGGCTTATTTATACTGCATTTCTTTGTGTCTCTGCATAATTTTCTTAGTGTTTGCTGTGGGTATTACAGTATACACATGTGATTTATCACATATCCACATTTTCCTATATGAGCTTTACCATAACTGGAAGTTACTTCTGTGAGTTGGAAAATGCCAAGAATTGGTACAATTTATGTATTTCAATTTACTGTTTCAAAACTCTAGAGCTCGATATGAGGGAGTGCAAGAGTGACAGTTCTTGTTTAAAAACAGAAAATAATTGTAATCAATAGCCTTAGCTATTTAGGTAATTAAAGTGAAAGTTGCTCAGTTGTGTCTGATTCTTTGCGACCCCGTGGATTGTAGCCCACAAGTCTCCTCTGTCCATGGAATTCTCCAGGTAAAAATACTGGAGTAGATAGCCATTCCCTTCTCTAAGGGATCTTCCTGACCTAGGTATCAAACCTGGGTCTTGTACATTGCAGGCAGATTCTTTATTGAGCAACCAGCGAAGCCCATTTAGGTGTATAATCTTCACTGTTAAATGAACAAGAATACCAGATAGAACAGAAATAGAAAATTACAACAGATTCTTACTTTTTGATGTACTTAATCAAACCTGATAAAATTTTATTCTTCTCTAGCTCATTCTTTCAGGACTGTTTCCGTAACTTATGTTGACCAGTATTTTGTTTCCAGTTTCTGTTATCCGTACTAATTCTTTTACCTCAGGTAATATACCCTCACATGCAACTGTCTATACCTCTTTAGTTCAGAAACATACCGCTTTTTTGAAACTTGACCCAGCCAGTTAAGAAATGTTAGTATCTTGATCAGCTGAAATAAAGGCAGTTGATATTTATATATGTAGCTGTTAGAGTGACCGTTTTAAGCAACTTGTTATAGTGAAACCAGTAGAGGAAATGACTATGGACTGATAGGAGTCAAGCACTTTATATTCCACATATTTACTTTAAAATAAAGCACAGACACACCAGACTCTTCCCACCACCCCCCTCGTGCCACCTTTTGAAATGATTTTGCTCATGTCTTACTGGTAGTGGACAAGCTACACTTTTTAAAAAGCAATAGTGGGAAAAAAAACAATAATAGGAAGGTGAAGAGACTGAAGATTTACAGTGACGTATTGAAAAGATAGAGAGAGTGTATAAACACAGTTTCTGAAGGATCTTTTTGTTTCTATGACCTCCCTGTTTATGCTATTCCTAGATTGCTCTCATATTTATTTTGTGCCCCTTCACTGCCTGTTCAGACTTTTCATTTTGTGGTTCCAGCTGGGCCTCCTCCTTCCAGCATGCCCGGGTAAAAGTTCATCTGCATACCGTCTTACCCTCTCTCCAGGGGTTTTATTTCCATTTGTTTAACAACATGTTTGGGAGGAAAATAGTTTGAAGAAACTAATTCTCTAGAGAACAGATCAGTAGATGCTACTTCATTTATAAACTACATTTCTTTCTTTTTAAGAAATAGATTAGTAGTTCACCCAGATGAGCTTCTCATTGGAAGAATTGCAGGTAACATGACCAAGGGAAAGAAAGCAAGAGGTTTTAATGAAAGAATTATTAAGAGTACACAGTGTTTCCGAAACTATTAATGTAATGATTTCTCAGTGCACCATTTTCCATAGTAAGGACACCGTTGTGTTCAGTTTGCTTTGTGTACTCTGTCAGGGTAAGCAGACCACAGATCAGCTGTTGATTTTAAAGTTATGAGGTGCTGATTTTTTTTCGTTAGTATGTGGGTAATGAGTGTGTGTGTGTATTACGTGAGTGAAAGATTCTTATGAGTTTATTATTTTTTGCACATTTAATATTGACCTGAAATAGGTTTTATTCAAGCATCTGTTTGGGGAACTGGATAATTCTACACCTCTTTTAACTTTGAAACTCAGGATTCTATTATTTAATCCTGTTGAAATTCAGGATATTGAACTTTGAAGGAAAAATATAGAGTGTATAACAGTTGAGTCAGGTAGGTAAGTTGATTATGTCCTAGTTTTGACAAGGCCATTCTATAGAAAGGAGTACAGAAAAATAAACAAGAGATTAAGATATAAGTTGAGATAAGGCAGGGTGGTCTGTTGCAAAGTGGAGTATCTAGGAATAAGTAAATAGGACTGGAGTCATTTAAAGCTCTTCTCCAAAGGCTTGAACTGGGGATAATAAATGTTGGAAGACACTGGTGATTTTTGAGGATGAGTTGTAGAAGTTTATTACATTAGATTTCTTTAGCTTTGTTGCTGGAGAGAGGATACCAGTGAGGAAAAGGAGGCCAAAAATCTGAAAAAGTAGACTTCAGGGCTTCATGAAGAGTCTTATTAAAGTGCTTGAAGGGCTGTCATTTGAAACTTTTCCTCTCCACTTACAAGCATGGTTTATTACAAGATCATTTAAGCAAATTCAAACAGTAGAGAAAATCACACAGAGGAAAGAAAAGAACCTCCTAAATTTTCCACCGTGATGCCCAATGATTTACATCATAAAATCAGGACTAATAAATGGAATTAGAAGAAGGTGAATTTGGCTTAATTTAAGGAAGAATTTATGAACAATTAGAAACGCATAGTCTCCACCAGCACATTACGAGCTTGTGCAAAAGACTACCTGTTTAGGAAGTTTTAGGAGGGGATATAACATCTGTAGGAAAATGGGCTTCATGACCTATGAAGCTCCTTGTCAGCCTATGGATTTTACCTGATTATTGTCTGTAGATGTTTGCACCTGAGAGATGGTTTTGTAAAGTGAAAGTAAGGTAAAGGATGATTAAAAGTTGTAGGATTTTATTTGACCCAGCAGTTCCACTTCTCTGAATGCACACAAAAGAATCAAAAGCAAGCACTTGAATAGATTGTCTTACACCAGTGTTTATAGCAGCATTATTTACAATAGGCAAAAGATGGAAACAAGTCATGTTTATTGATAAATGGATAAACAAAATGCGGCATATACAGTCAATGGAATATTTTTCAGCCTTAAAAAAGGAAATTCTAACATTCTACAACATGAAATGAACTTCAGAGACATTATACTAAATGAAATAAACCAGACAGAAGAGGAGAAATATTATATAATTTCACTTACATGAGAGACCTAGAGTATAAGTTATATGGAGACAGAAAAGATTAATAGGAAGGTTGCCAGGGGCTGGCGTAGGGGGAATGGAGTTGTTTAATGGGTGTGGAGTTTTAGTTTTGTAAGGTGAGAAGAGTTCTCCAGCCTGGTGTTGTAAAAATGTGAATGAACTTAAGTGGAAGTGAATTGTACACTTAGAACTGGTTGAGATGGTAAATTTATGTTATCTATGAAACTACGGAAGTGTTAGTCACTCAGTCGTGTCTGACTCTTTGAGAGCCTAAGGACTATAGCCTGCCAGGCTCTTCTGTCCATGCTGATTCTCCATATAAGAATAGTGGATTGGCTTGCCATTTCCTTCTCCAGAGGATCTTCCCAACCCAGGGTTCCATCCGAACCCAGATCTACTGAATTGCAGGCAAATTCTTTACCATCTGGGTCATATTTTTGCCACAATAAAGTTGTAGGGTTTTGTTGTAATTTGAGTAGGATACATTTTTATATAACGTGGGAGAAACAACCACTGTAAGTAATAAGACAAATGGCTGGGGTAGAGAGGGGATGAACAGAGGTTACTTCTTTAAACTATTATAGATGCTAATTTTTCCCTGTCAAATTTAAAATATAGGCAGTAATAGAAGGTTGTAGAAAAATATGAGTGAATTTTTAAAAATCTCTACCTACAGTGTGATGATAAGAGTGCTATAAGGGCCTTCAGAATTAGGAGAGTTGCAGACAAGGTTAAAAAAGCTAAAGATTTTTACTGAGAGTTGATGGGCCTTGTATATTTATGAATACTTTTGCAGACTTCACTTACAGTTTTATTTGTATCTTCAAGCTCCAGAAAGAAACTAAAAATGGAAGAAAACAATAGTGAAAATGTCCAGACTTTCAGTGGAGAAATTTGGCATGATTAGTTATGGGAAAAATTATCAGTTAATTTTTAGAGAAGATCTTTAGTAAAGTCTAAACCTAAGTTTCTGATTCTGTTCAGTTCTTGAGTTGATAGCAAAATTGCAATTGTGGCTAAATTTTTTACATTACTGCACATGTGAAATGTGTACCAACTTGCCTCATCTCTCTGGTGGGAGGGAAATGTTAATTAATCATAAATTAAACGATAACTATAGTGTGTGTGTATGAGTGCACACTGGGAAATGAGGAGATCATATCATTTGGCTTCACTCAGTCCCAGTTCATTTATTTTTACATTAAAATGTAAGAATGTGTACTTAGGAAACTCCACTTTATTTTTTATATCACCAGCACTTACTGCTGTGCAATTATATGGTAACTATTTGGTAGATGTTCAGTGAATGAGAAATCAAGTTAGTTTCTTTTCCACATCATCTTTTTCTGAAAAACTTTTATTAACGTATATTATGCATGCCATAAATTTCACCCATTTTAACTCTATAGTTCAGTGATTTTTTTTAATAAATTTATTGAGTTGTGCAACTATCACTGTAGTCCCCAATAAGATTTTTCATACTTGTGTACAGTTAATACCAGTTCCCACTGTCATCCTCTAATTTCCTTTCTGCCTCTGTTGGTTGCCCGTTTCTAGACATTTCATTTAAATAGAATCATATAATTTATGGTCTTTTGTGGTTAATCCATATTGTAGCATGTGGATTAACCTCCAAAGACCATAAATTATATGATGAGATGGTTGGATGGCATCACTGATGCAATGGACATGAACTTGGGCAAACAAAATTTTGAGAGATGAGGGACAGGGAAGGCTGGTGTGCCGCAGTCCATGGCGTCGCAAAGAATCGGACATGACTTGGTGACTAAACAACAACCGTTACCATATTGTAGCATTTATCAGCACTTCATACTTTTTCATTGGTGCATATTGTTTTTATAGATTTCTTATATATGATGCATATTTTTTAACTTTTTATTTGAATTTCAGACTTAAGAAAAGTTGTAAAAACAATAAAATTAAAAAAGCAGTATATAAAAATTCTTATGTTACTTTACCTAGGTTGCACGAATGTAAGCATTTTATATACTTTATCTGTCTAGTTGATATTTCTGAAATGTGTAAGAGTAAATTGTAGACATGCTGCCCTATTCACATTTAAACCCTTCAAGAGTATACTTTCTAAAGGCAATATATTCTTATATAACCACAGTGTAATTGTCAAAATCAAGATATTAATATAATACCACTTTCTAAGCAACAGACTTTATTTAAACTTGACATTTCTGCTGATGTCCCAATCCATGATCACACATTGCATTTCCTTTTAGCTTTTATGTATCTTTATAGTCTCCTTTAATGTATGAACATTCTTTTAGTCTTTGTCTTTCATGACCTTTACATTTTTTATAGAGTTCAGATCAGCTGTTTGTAGACTGTCCTTCAATTTAAGTATATCTGATATTTATTCATGATTAGATTCAGGTTGTACATTTTTGACAAGAATGTCAGAGAAATATGTCATTTTCACTACATCATATCCAAAAGTATGTGATTTCAGCTTACCCCATTATTGGGATATTGGATTGATTACCCCAGTCCCTCAGTTTATGTGTTGTCTGTTGTGGTTCTCCACTAAAAAGGTATAGTTTTTTCCCCTTTGTAATTAGTATCTTTTGTGTGGAGGGAGATACTTTGAGACTGTGTAAATACCTTGCTTCTCATTATGTCTTTGCCCACTGGTTGTAGCATCTCATTGTTATTTATCTATTGCTGTTTAACCATATTATCATAGATTTAGGAGCTTAAAACAACACACATTTATTATCTCAGTTTGTATGTGTCAGCAGTCTGGGCATAGCTTCATCGGATTCTCTGCAAGACTATAGCCAAAATGCTGACCCGGGTTTGGTTCTTATTTGAGAATAAGAGAGGGATTGGAGAAGGAACCACTTTTAAGCTGTATGGTTGCTAGCAGGATTCAGATCCTTTAGATTTATCAAAATGAAGTGCCTCGGTTTCCAGCTGACTGTTGGCTAAAGGCTGCTGTGAGTTCTTTGCCACCTGGGTCCCCCCAACCTTATATGCTTCCTCAAAGCCAGCAAGGGAGAGTCACCTTGCAAGAATACTGCAGTCTTTCGTAATGTAGTTACTATTCTGCCTCCTCTGCTGTATTCTGTTGGTGAGAAGCAAGTCACAGGTCCTGCCTACATCATGGGGAGGGAATTACACAGGATGTGAGTAGGAAGTGGTGATAATTAGGGGTCCTTTAAGAGTATATCCACCAGGATGTCCACTGATAATACTCGTGTGCAGTGTGGTGGCCACATGTGGTGATTTTCTAATTCTGTCATTTCTTTTTTGTTAGTTAGAACTATATGGCAATGAATTCTTCCCCATTCATTGATTTGTTCTTTTATTTATATTAGTATGAGCCCATTGGAGCTTCCAGGTGGTGCTGGTGGTAAAGAATAGGATGTCCACTGATAATACTCGTGTGCAGTGTGGTGGCCACATGTGGTGATTTTCTAATTCTGTCATTTCTTTTTTGTTAGTTAGAACTATATGGCAATGAATTCTTCCCCATTCATTGATTTGTTCTTTTATTTATATTAGTATGAGCCCATTGGAGCTTCCCAGGTGGTGCTGGTGGTAAAGAACCCGCCTGCCAATGCAGGAGATGTAGGAGACGTGTGTTCTATCCTGGGTCAGGAACATTCTCCGGAGAAGGAAATGGCAACCCACTCCAGTATTCTTGCCTGGAGAATCCCATGGACAGAGGAGCCTGGTGGGCTACAGTCCATAGGGTTGCAAAGAGTTGGACATGACTGAAGCGACTTAGCACTTAGGAGTTCATGCATGAACTCATAGATTCTTCGTTTATTCTCTGGGTTATTATTTTCTACTGTATTTGCTTATTTTGTTTTGTACTTGAGTAGTAGGTAGCAGTTTAATCCCTACACAAACAGGTAAGAGAAGTCTTTTGCATGGGTGCTTAAATAGGTTTGTGATATAATGAGTCATTTATCAAAATAGACATTTGAAAATTGAAAATGTATTTTGACGTAACAAACTTCAAGTTGTTATCAAAATGTCATGATTGCTTTTATATTGATATTATTCAAGGGAATTGCTAATTTTCTCCCTAAATATCACTATCCTATAATTGAAATGATTAAATGTTTTGGTGATAATGAACTAAACACACTCATTCTAAAACCACTGGATCCTCCCACCCACCTTCTTCACCTTGGGCTTGTCTCTTGATCTTTAAATGCTAGTATAGGCATTCCCACTCTTTGCATTTGTAAGCATCCGTGACTGATTCTTTTTGAGTATCTCTCTCCTGGTACTTGGTGAACAAATACCTTGCTAGTTAATGTGTTTTTTTCTTTGGACGTCTCTCACTTCAATCTGTGTATAGTCTCTATTCCCCTTTACCTGCTGTTCTAGTTTTTGTTTTAACTAGCATACTGTTAACAAAGGAAGTGATTTTGAAAAAGACCGTTACTCTCTTTTAGAAGTTACATAGTTCTAAAATTTCTTCATATATTTTAGAGTATTTACTATAAAATTTTTGTAAAAATGGTTCCTAATAGCCAAAACCAGATCAATCAGTATTGAAAAAATAAACATTGGAAAATACCCTGAAATTCGGTAACCAGGAATTACCACTGTATTACATTTGTTGAAGAAACTAAGATAATTGCTGTACTAATTTTTTCCCTGAAGATTAGTAATATACTTCATTTAGGATGTTAATTCCTAGATGATCTCTGAAGTTGAGGAAAAAGAAAATAGAAAATTCTTAACGTGCATTATCACGTGCTAAAAAAAAAAAGAAAGTATTTGCATTTCTCTTTTATCACCATAATTGCAGCCCCTCCCTGTCCCCGCTGTCTGAATGTTTCTCCACTCCTGAGTTTTCTTTCTTTGTTGGCTAGATTTAAGTTAATGGATGATCTTTTCCCTGAGTTCTCATGAACTTAATATTTCTCTGTTACTTCTTTCTTTGAGTGATGTCTTAGTGAGATTTTTTTTTTTAACTGTCTGGCATTGAGTATTGATAAGAAGGCATATGTTCCCTGCATTATACTGGGCTTATCAGTCAGTTTTTGCTGCATAACTGTCTTGGTTTCGGTGGTTTATAACAACAGATAGTTCCTTTTCTTCTTCATGTCTTTAGAGGAGCTGGAGATTACTTATTGCCTAGGCTTGGCTCTCTGCTGGATTCCGAAATCAGTGGCCTGCTCTCATGGCAGTCAGGAGGAAGTCAAACTGTGCAAGCAGCTGCTAGCCCCTGGTTCCGACATATGTGTTACCATTGTATTGATCAAGTCTTAATGGCCAGCCCAAGAAGGGCAAGGGAATAAATACATTTTATTTACTATAAGGTGGCCAGATAGAGGGAGTGAATAATTACCTAAAAACAGTAATGTACTCTGCCACTTGACTTTTCATGCCTAGATCTCAGCTTGATTCTTTCTTAATCCTTGAAGTTCAAGATTTAGAAAAAAATTAAGATAAATATTTTGGAGTGTCTTGGGTCAGTTAGGCTGTGCATGTTGAGTAGCATGTTGCCTGTCCTTCTATCATTCAGTATACACTGTTAATTCATACATATAATATTTTCTCATTGGTAGGAGAGAGTTGTCACCCTTGAATATTCTCCTATAATTTTCTTCTGTATCCTTTTCATGTCTTTGTCAGTATGAATGCTTTTGATCTAGATAAGATATTTTTTTTCAGTTAAGATATTTTCATTTGTAAATAACAGGAAATGCAGCGTAAACTGGCTTAAACATTAAAGGAAATTAATCATGTGATAAAAGTGAAAATACCTGGCAAAACTTGATCCAGGTGTTCTGGCAATTTGATCAGAATTTTGGCTCTGCTTCCTTCATTTTGGTTCCATTTTCACTAGGTTCATCCATCATAGTTGCAGATGGAGCCTGTATGCTTTGGAGTTTGACTAGAGAAGAAAAGAGAGAATCTGCTTCGCAGAGCTTCAGTGAAATCACGTGCTATTGAATCTGGCTGGCCTACAGTAGAATCACATGTTAAATTAAAACTTTTTCATGACAATATGTGTAGTTATAAATGAAATATATTTAGGAGAAGTATTGATTCTATACAACATTGAGATGGCTTCCATAAACAAGGTACTTAAGGCTGAAATCTGAAGAGTGAATTAATTGGAGCTTCTAAGAGAAAAGGTGAGGGTTATCATTGCAAGCAGGAGCATTAACTAGTACAAAGGCCAAGAAGTCAGAAGCATTGTAAGTTACAAAATGAAAAGAAAACTAGAGTAGGCCACAGCAGAGAGGGTGTTGCAGGGGTCAGATCATTTTGATAATTCTGGGCTTTATTTTAGCACATTGTGATATCATGGATCACTTTTCAACTGGGCAGAGATGGCACAATCATACATATTTTTAAAAGGTCACTAGCTTCAGAGTGGAGAATTGATGAGGATGAGTGAAGTTACTGTTGCTTAAGATAGGTAGGG
Source organism: Madoqua kirkii (assembly GCA_006408675.1). Classification (NCBI taxonomy): domain Eukaryota; kingdom Metazoa; phylum Chordata; class Mammalia; order Artiodactyla; family Bovidae; genus Madoqua; species Madoqua kirkii. The sequence goes on along the minus strand of SJYC01011055.1, from coordinate 3,506 downwards.
AATGCTGGAATATTATGACACGGGTGGGAAACAAGTGATGATAAATACCACAGTTATTCAGTCACTTCTCTGTCACATACACTTGCTGTATGTAATTAACATTCTGTACAGATTACGGAGTAGATAGTGTTTCTTCTATTTCACAGATGAGCAGATTAAGGATATTTACTGATACCCATGATTCACTCAAATCTGAACTCTAAGATTGGTCTGAATACATAAATCTGGCTCCTTAGGCCACACAGTGGTCTCTTCATGAGTTGCTATGTTTGTTTCCTCTGAGCAGTGTTAATTATAGGCCTCAGGTCTTTCAACCCTGCTGGCTGCTGTTAACCCCCTTTACTGCAGAGAGAATCAAATCAGGCTGTTGGCAGTATGACTGAAGTTACTTCTGTTCTTAGGCCTTGTGTATGAAGCATCTTAGTATATTTCCTTTATGAAGTGTATCAGCATAAAATTATAACACTACACTTATTCCTTTCCTTGAGAACTTACCCCCCACCCCCAAACCCTACTCCAACTCCAGTCTCTTAAACATGGACCAAAAAAATTAGAAACTAAATTATCTCATGATAGTTACATAATCTTTCGAGGTATTCTTGCTTCAGCTCCATATTATACTTACTTGACTTGACATTAGTATTGATTTCCTCTGTACCAGGGTTTTATCACTCATGCAGGGGCTGTCTGTTCCTTCAAGTCACTCAGTTATTTTTATTTAGTTATGTCATTCTGGAGTTACTTCCCTTGAAGATATATTCCTGCCATCATGGGCAGTGTGGCCTATTTTACTTCTCTGCCATTGCTTCATTATTCATAAAAATGAATTTTTCAAGGGTTCTCTGGTTTTTTATATTTTCCTAAAATCAGATCTAAATTTTTGTTTAAACAGTGTAGTATTCTGTATATCTTGTGGGTTTTTTGAAACTTTCATATTTCCTTCAAAGGAAAATTACACCAGATTTGTGAGGAAAATATGATGGTGTATGTATCTGTTACCACATCTTTTCACCAGATGTGTGTGCCATTTACTTTCATTTTATGGGTTTTACCGTAAGAGATTTCTTTGTTTTGGTTTGGTTGGCCTGGGGTTTTTGTTTGTTTTTTGGTGTTTTTTTGTTTGTTTTATTTTGGGTTCTAGGTACTAAACTCTAGATGAGACTATGTTACTTTCTCTCAGACCTAAAGTACTTTGTACAAACCTGCAATCTCTGTTCCATAATGCCAAAATCCAAAATGCTTGAAAAAGGTTTTTTAGTCTTTTGGTACCAAACTTCCCTTTGTCGGCAATTCTCTTAAACTGTTTTTCCTACTTAGTGTGAATATTCATGTACTTTACTGTATTTGGTTATAAGATTGCTGCCCCCGATCTCTCTGGTGATTTTACATAGAATATGGCATATTATGTTGCCTTTCAAAAATCCAGATTTTTACGTCTGAAACGATTGGCTTTAAGTTTCAGGGGTCAGGGATTGTGGACTTGTGTCTGTTTTGTTAGCACTGGTTGCAGCGTGCTATGGCAGTTTGTTCCCTTGTCTAACTGTCCTGTTAAACTGTGAACAAGAAAGCTTTCCTCTTTGGAGCCACAGACCCTACCTTATTGGATACGTAGTAAACAGTACTACACAGAGTGGATACTTAATACTGAAATTGAATACCAAAGATTAGGGCAAACCTTTTACCAGATAGGTTATTGAGCTACAGATTATAGCATGTTTTCTTTTTACTTAGTTATATGTTCTTTTTAATCAGTTTCTTTCCTCTTCTGCTTCTTTCTTCTTACTGAAATTTTGTCTTCACCACTTACAAAGCACTATGTGATATTGAACCAGCTTACTTATTAACACCTCAGTATATTCGTTTGTTCATTTGTAAAAATGGTGTAATAATTTTGCTTACCTCAAAGGTTGTTGTGAGGTCTAACCAGAATGCTTCCTGGAATTTAGCACTCTTTTTGCCGTTAACGTATTGTTATTGATTCATATCCTGTTGGTTACCTTGCTAACATATGGTCAGCCATTCTTTTATTGACTTGGAAGTCATTTTCAGTGCTTTGACACTTTTAACAATGCTGAAGTTAATCCTTGCATATATGTTTGTAAGTCTTTGTGGTCTTATTTGGGGGAGGGATTGATGGAAGTGGGATTGTTGAATCAGTAGCCCCTAATAGTTTTAATTTTAACTCTTAATTAATTTTAACTTCCATGTTACTTTCCTAAGACGGAATTGAAGGGGGAGTAAGGGGTGGCAGTTTTCAGTCCCACCAGCAGTCTTTAAGAGTGCTCATTTTCCCATAACCTTACAGCAATGGGTTTTATCAGTTCACTTTTAAAAATGTAATTATAAGCTTATGGGGAGTTACAAGAATAGTCCCATGTATACCTCCCCCTGCTTCCTCCAGTAGTGGCATCTTACATGGAGTTGTAGTATGATGTCAAAACCAGGAAACTGATGCTAGTACAGTACTGCCGACAGAGACTTGACTATATTTGATTTCTCCGAGTCTGACCGTGGGGTCTCAGTTTCATTTGTTTTCCTTTAACCATTGTTAAGTTTGGGCAGCTTTTCATGTATTCTGTTGGCCGTTTATACTGCACGTTCATATCCTTAATCCATTTTTTTCTAATTGGTTGGTTGTGTTTTCCTAAAAGAAGCTCTCTTAGGATTATTCATTTTTTGTCTGCCATTTGTTACGCAGTTACTTATTCTTGCTTTGTATGTTTTGTGTAATTTTGTTGATGATATTTCTTTGCTGTACAGAAATGTTTATTTTTTATTTAGTTATTAAGGTTTTCTTTTGTGGTGTTGGAGTCTTCTCTCTTTGTCAAAAGTTTGCTCTATCCTGTAGGATGCCACACATTTCCATTTAGGAAAATGAAATGATTGCAATTAGAAAGGAAAATGTTATATATGAATTTTCTACAGATAATTATTATATAGCTAAAACTCCAGAAAATATGATAAATGTATATTAACTTCCCTGGTGGCTGGGTGGTAAAGAATATGCTTGTAATGCAGGAGATGTGAGTTTGAGCCCTGAGTTGGGAAGAATTCCTGGAGAAGGAAATGGCAACTCATTCCAGTATTCTTGCCTGGAAAATCTCATGAACACAGGAGCCTGGCAGGCTATAGTCCATGGGGTTGCAAAGGAGTCCCACACAACTTAGTGAATAAACAACAACATATTAGAATTAGTAAACTTTTAATCAAGTTTCTACATAGAAGATGAATATTCCAAAGCCTGTTTTATAAGTCTTTTAAAGTGATCTTATGATAGGTCTAAATATAAGAAACCATTATAATATAGATACATATGGAATCATTATGTTACACACTTGACACTAATAATATTATATGTCAGTTATATCTTGGCTTAAAAAAGGCCATGGAAATATGTTCTTTCCATAACTAAAATTCATTCTGGTGTAGCAGTATGGAAGGAGATTAATATTGTTTATTTCTCTTTGTGTTTTCTTCTTCCTCCCTGTTTTACTTCTGAATAGGCT
>SJYC01011052.1:0-13322 GCA_006408675.1 Madoqua kirkii | reverse complement strand
GAAAGGAAAATTGGGGTATATTTAAAGATGAAATCTGCTAACATGTCACTGTTTCTGTTTCCTTATACAAGTTATAATTAATACTTCTAATTAAGAAATGCTATCAATAAATCCTTGTTATATATAAACAGTATTTTGTATATACCTCAATTCTTATAAACATTCTGATTTCAGCTTATTAAACTGATGTATAAATATATTTTGTAAGACAGATGCTCTTATAAGAAGATTAACTTGAAGGAGACAAGTGAAGCAGAATTTCCTATCCTGGAGAGGAGTTTTAGTGAAATCTAAAGTGTAGATCTTGGTCTCAGCATAAAAATTTATCTTTAGGCATTTGGACTAAGATCTCTACATATATGTTCCCAGTAACATACATGCTTCTGAAATGCAGGATTTTACAAGGAGACTAGTGTAATTCGATGGTTAATCACAAAAATTTGACAGAGGAGCTGTATTATGGATCCTGTATTTCCCTCCTCTGATTCAAGAAAAGATCTCATTTGTCCCACCTTACTTCTGAATTCAACTGAGTTCTCTAATTGGAAAAATGTCTGCCCGATACTTCATGCCTTGCCACATCAGAGGTGCCATTATGCTTAATTCTCAGTATGTGAGAATAAAAGTTTATAATATGGTCACAGAAAGATATTTTGTCCCCAAATTTGCCTGACATCTGTTGAGAGGAAGTACATTTCTGATCTAGTTTTTCATAGCTTCCTGGGAATTAGTAAACAGGGATATATTAATATGTGTATATATGTGTGTGGTGTGTGTGTATATACGCAAATATATTCTGTGCTCATAAAAATACTAGTCTTTCCAAGGCAAATTTATTTTAAAAAGAGGGAACAGATGCATTCTAGAGGGGAATAGGAGTTAGGGGACAGGTAAGGCAGAGAGGTCTTGGCAAATAAAAACCATAGAAAAGAGGGCATGGTTGGAACTAGAAGCACTTTCTCATTATAAGTAAAAGGAGCTCAGAGACACAGAGATGGAAAAATAAAGAAAAAGCAAACAGTTAAGATGGCACCATAGAGAAATGAAAGAATGAGAGTTTTCCCTTCATGGGTTACAAAGGTTATGAAATTGAGGATTTCCACATAATCAAGAGAGGATAGTCCATGGCAAAGGACGTATTTTCATCTATGAGCTGGGACTAGTCTGGGAAGATTAGGGAGGATGCCTGTAATCTATGCTGGGAGTGAACCCTTGCCATTCAGCCATGCTGATGAGGTGAACAAGTATTTAATTTTGCAACTTAAAAAAAATTTAAATTTATTTATTTTTTAATTGAAGGATAATTGCTTTACAGAATTGTGTTGGTTTCTGCCAAACACCAACATGAATCAGCATACATCGGTGTACCTATGTCCCCTCCCTCTTGAAGCTTCCTCCCTTCTCCCTCCCCATCCTACCCCTCTAGGTTGTTGCATAGACCTGATTTGAGTTCCCTGAGCCATACAGCAAATTCCCATTGGCTATCTGTTTTACATATGATAATGCAAGTTTACATGTTACTCTTTCCATACATTTCCACCCTCTCCTTCCTCCCCTCTCCACGTGTCCATAGGTTTGTTCTCTATGTCTGTGTCTCTATCACTGCCCTGCAAATAAATTCATCAGTACCATCCTTCTAGATTCTATATATAAGCATTACTATAAATATTTGTTTTTCTCTTTCTGACTTACTTCACTCTGTGTAGTAGACTCTAGGGTCATCCATCTCATTAGAACTGACTCAAAGGCGTTCTTTTTTATGTCTGTGTAATATTCCATTGTGTATATGTAGCACAGCTTTTTTATCCATTCATCTCTTGATGGATATCTGGGTTGCTTCCATGTCTAGCTATTGTAAATAGTGTTGCAGTGAATGTTAGGGTACCTGTGTCTTTTTCAATTTTGGTTTCCTCAGGATATATTCCTAGTAGTGGGAATGCTGAGTCATATGGTAGTTTTAGTCCTAGTCCTCTTAAGAAATCTCCATGCTGTCTTCCATAGTGGCTGTATCAATTTACATTGCTACCAACAGTGCAAGAGGGATCCCTTTTTCCACACCCTCTCCAGCCTTTATTTATTTTTTGTAGACTTTTTGATGATGGCATTCTGACTGGTGTTAGGTGATATCTCATTATGATTTTGATTTGAATTTCTCTAATAATGAGTAAAATTGAGCATCTTTTCATATATTTGTTAGCCATCTGTATGTCTTCTTTGGAGAAATGTCTGTTTAGGTCATTTTCCCACTTTTTAAATTGGGTTTTTTGTTTTCCTAGTATTGATTTCTATGAGTTGCTTATACACTTTGGAAATTAATCTTTTGTCAGTTGTTTCATTTGCTATTATTTTCTCTGATTCTGATGGTTGTCTTTTCACTTTGCTTATAGTTTCCTTTGCTGTACAAAAGCTTTCAAGGTTAATTAGACCCCACTTGTTTATTTATTTTTTCCTATTATTCTAGGAGGTGGGTCACAGAGGATCTTGCTGTAATTTGTATCATAGAGTGCTCTGCCTATGATTTCCTCTCAGAGTTTTATAGTTTGTTATCTTATATTCAGGCTTTTAATCCATTTTGAGTTTATCTGTGTGTATGATATTAGGAAATGTCCTGATTTCATTCTTTTATACATAACTGTCTAGTTTTCCCAGCACCACTTAATGAACAGGGTCTCTTTGCCCCATTGTATATTCTTGCCCACATTTTTTTCTTTGATTGTGCCTGAAGTGTGTGTGTGTGTGTGTGTGTGTGTGTACATATACACAGATGGCACTAGTGGTAAAGAACTAGCCTGCCAATGCAAGGAACATAAATGACACAGGTTGGATCCCTGGGTTGGAAAGATCTCCTGGAGGAGGACATGGTGACCCGCTCCAGAATTCTTGCCTGGAGAATCCCATGGACAGAGAAGGCTGGCAGGCTACAGTACACAGGATCGAAAAGAGTCAGACATGACTGAAGTGAATATATATATACACACATACACACTTTTTAAAAAATTCATATGCTTTACCTAAAAGTAGATAAATTCATAAATTGCTCTAACTTCTTTGTAAACCAGGCACGTATATTTCCTAGAAGTTTCAAATAAGCAAAAAATATCCAGAAGTAAAATCAATCAGGAGTAATTGCTGTGTTCCTATGAATGCTGGACACACTGAAGATGTATTTAAAATTTTGTTTAAAACTATAAATGGTCTTTGCTTTCAATTTTTAAAATGTGTTTCCTTTAAACTTCAGTTTCTGCAAATTTGTTCCTACATATTTTTATGAATTTCCTGAAAATGTATTAATTTGTAGACATTTGTGTACATATGCATGTGTGTGCACATAATTTTTAATGAACTAGTTAAATAATTTAAAATAAATCTGCTAATATTTAATTATGGAAAAAATTCAAGAACTCTTTTACTCTCTGGTAACTACTGTCATTATAGATGCTCTGATACTATAAAAATTAGTTGGGAACTTTGACAAAATAAATCATCATAAAACAATGAAAATATATTTGCTGGTTCCTAGTGGGCTGCCATCTATGGGGTCGCACAGAGTCGGACACAACTGAAGCGACTTAGCAGCAGCAGCAGTTCATCATACTAGGTATAACAGAAACAGTGAGACAAAAATATCCAAGTATCTAAACTGTGGAGGGCTGAGAGAATAGCAACAAACTGCATTTTTAGGCTAGGTTTAGGCAGTTTAGAAGCCAAACTTTGTCAGCATTGCTTTAGAACTGCAATATCACATCCGGCAAAAGTATGTTTCAGTCTTTAAACAGCTGTGTGTCACTTTAAGAGACTGCACAGTTAATGCTAAAATTGCCTCTGACTGCTCTGTGCCTTAAACTTTTAGATTCTTCCTTGACTCAAGTCCTTATTTGATTTTTGTTGTTTCTTTTCATGGAAAGGTAGTATTTAGTTCAACGTTATATTTTATTTGACATTAAGGGAGAATATAATTTGTGAGAGATAAGCTTGAATTCATTTTTGGTCTGCAATAAAAGTTTAATGTTATATGTTTGGCTTTTAAACATTGTGTTCTCATGAAAATACTGACTATATAAACCTTATCTGAAATATAATTATGGAAATTATTTTTAATCAATTAAAATAGTTTAATGAGTTTGATTTGAAATGTTTAAAATTTGAAAAAAGTAGTGGCTATGCATCAATAACTGCTTATACTGTATATAAAACCATTTGTTAATTTGTAGAACATTTATAGCACATTTAATTTTCATTTATTGCCAGAATAATAATACCACCATAATTACAATAAAATATTTATCAAATGATGGCTCTCTCTACATATAACCCTTAGTAATTAATGCTCTCTCTTTATATCAAAGACCACTTACAGTAGTGTACTTCTGTGTATGCACAGGGTGTCACTTTTGTATTAATAACCAGCAGTTTGTCTAAGCTGCCCTGTCACATGTTCTTCCAAGGATAACTCTGCCTTAAGGTGCTAATTCGTGGTCCCGTTTCATTCCATTTTCATTTTCACTTCAAGACTATGGATCTCATTCACATTTTGTTTACTGAGACTATCCCTCTCCACTGCTATAAAAAACCACCTACCTGTGACCACTGCCATTTTTCTTTAAATTTCCACACCATAAACATACACCATATATATACATAGGCACTCATAGATGCATGAATGTACCCACACACCTTCACAGACATAGGACAAGGAGAGCCATGTTGCTACACTTTTATTACTCTTGCTAGAGTAGGTTGGGTACCTGTTTCCCATTCATCACAAATCTGCAGCACATCAGGCCAACTACCAAGGTCCTTTCAGCATCTAGAAAGTTAGAGTCATGCTAGGCCCCATTTTCCCTTCATTCCCCCTCTCCTTAGATTTCACCATGGTGTACACAGCAGTTGAATCCATCTCTTTTTCTTCATATTTCCTTTTGCCACTCAAGCGTTTGTCCAGTAAACTTTCCTCTGTCACTGTTTCATGATCATCTGCTGCACTGTCATCGGCCATTTGTGATACCTCAGAACAGATCCTTCCCAACTCAGAATTTTGCACAAAGTGTCCTACTCAGGAATATTTGCTACTCTACCTGCTGCATATTCAAGTCATGAGATTAGTCTGGAAATCACTCCTGGGATAATGTTCCTGAAACTCTAGACAATAAACCTTGTTATTTGCTAATACATGCTTTTCCTACACAATATTTGTTGTTGTTATCCAGTCACTAAGTTGTGTTAAACTCTTTGAGACCCCGTGGACTGCTGCAGCACACCAGGCTTCCTTGTCTTTCATCATCTCCTGGAGTTTGCTCACACTCATAGCCATTGAGTTGATGATGCCATCCAACCACCTCATCCTCTGTCACTGCCTTCTCCTCCTGCCTTCAGTCTTTCCCAGCATCATAGTCTTTTGCAGCGAGTTAGCTCTTCTCATCAGCTGGCCAAAGTATTGGAGCTTCAGCTTCAGCATCAGTCCTTGCAATGAATATTCAAGGTTGATTTCCTTTAGGATTGACTGGTTTGATCTCCTTGCAGTCCAACATTTATACTAACAATTTTTTACTTGAATAATTTTTAATGCTTCAGTCCGTTGCCCTTAACATGTAAACTCCAGAAAATCGGAGCCTTGCTCACAACTGATCTCTACCACCTATCACAATCCTTGGTATCTGGTTGCACTCACCAAATTTAGATTTTATAAAGAAATGAATGAATGGGTGCTGTACACATGTATAGGCAGTTGTGGAATATAAGCAGTGATCATTTTTGGAGGCAAACCAAAGTGGAAGTTACCAGAACCAAGGAAAGGGAGCTAAACTGTGGGACAGAAAGCTAGTCCATATGGATGTCAAAGCAATGAGGCTGGGAAAATGCTGAGTATACTGAGCAGTGAACAACTGAGGAAGCCAAAGTGTGGGAAGGTCCACTGGACACTCAAAAGTTGATTCCAAAATAAGTGGTTGTCCCTAAACATTTTTATTCATGGTCTAGAGGTCTGTCTTGGTTGGAAACAATCAAAAGTATTTTCTCACCAACTTGTGTTTAAAACCATTATTAATAGGGCTCATTTCTCAGTGATACTCAGTTGTTGTCTTTTTTTTTTTTTTCATTCTGCTGAATCTTGTGTCTCTATTTAGATTGCTTTCTCTTTCTTTTTTTATAAACTTGAACTAATGATATAAAGTTGGAATTCCCTTAGGAATTAGGTGTGTGCCTTATGTTATGTGACTAAGTTTATAGAGGTGTTAGCAAAAATGGCCAGGAGAAAGTGTTTTTTTTTTTTTTTAAGTCTACTCAGCATTCAGGAGAAGGCAGTGGCACCCCACTCCAGTACCCTTGCCTGGAAAATCCCAGGGACGGAGGAACCTGATGGGCTGCAGTCCATGAGGTCTCTAAGAGTCGGGCATGACTAAGCAACCTCACTCTCCCTTTTCACTTTCATGCATTGGAGAAGGAAATGACAACCCACTCCAGTGTTCTTGCCTGGAGAATCCCAGGGACGGGGAAGCCTGGTGGGCTGCCGTCTATGGTGTTGCACGGAGTCGGACACAACTTAGCAGCAGCAGCAGCATTCAAGGTCAAAAAGTATCAGCTCTCCCTTTCACGTATCCAAAGCTATCTCCACCATGTATCTGCTAGTCCTTAGCTTTTTATTTTTTATGTTTTCTAAAGATCAGCTTTCACGTTTTCAAATACCTCACACTACTCTGCCTCTCCACATATGCGATGCTTTCATCCAGTCCATCTTGCAGTCCTGTAGCAAAAACATGACTACTTGTTATGGCAGAAAGGCTGCTCCTTGGTCTGATCTGCATTTTCTAGGTGACTTTCCAGGCAGCCTATGATCTATCAGTTTGCTCCTCAGTAAATCTCAGAGTAAGAACACCCATAAGCACAGCACAGGGCCGTTCTGAAGTTTGACTAGTATTTTAGAGTGTTGCAGATCCTAAGATGAAAGCAGTAAGGAAGCTGAAAAACTAGTATTATTTATTTAACAGACTCACCAGAAATCTCAGGTCTTCCCTAGTCACTGCATTCTACCCTGCACATCTAGCATAAAAATCTCCATGAAAGCAGAACTGAGTCCTCAGTGAGAGCATTCAGAAATAAACAAGCCTGGATGGGAAGGCCTTGCAGCCCATGCTTTTCCCTCTTCTCCTGTGTCACCTAAGAGTTCCCAGATCTGAGGAGGCATTCGGCAAGGGGACTCGCTAAAATGATTCTTAAAATTGCGTGTAAGTCAAATTAATGTTCATAACTCTCTTTGGAAGCCCTTTCAGTGACAGTGAAACCATTTGTCTGTTACTTTAGAATTTGTGAGTATTACTCATTCTAGCTTTTATTCCCCATGGTTAGTCACTTTATATGACCTCCTCTGATGATATACCTTGCCTTTCATTATACTGAAAAAATATTACATAGGCAAAAGGCAAAAACATATTTATTAAGCCATCAGTAAATAGTGTTATCATCAGTCTTAGCTATTAAAATATGTAGAGCAAAAAATATGCATTTATGTGTGTATATATATTACATATATATTATACATAGACATCTGTATCTACATATATGCATGTATCAATCTGTTATTGTTGTTGTTTATTTGCTCAGTCATGTCCGATTCTTCGCAACCCCATGGACTATAGCCCACCAGATTTCCCTATCCATGGGATTTCCCAGGCAAAAATACTGGAGTGGGTTGCCATTTCCTTCTCCAGGGGATTTTTCCAAGCTAGAGATCAAACCTGCATATCCTGCATTGCAGGTGGATTCTTTACCACTCAGCCACCTGGGAAGCCCATGTATCTATCTGTATCTGTATCTATATGTAAATCTGTATAGAGAAATATCCTCTATAATTTAGGATTGTTATAGCAAGGAGTAGACAACTTGACCAAAAGTGTTTTAACCAACAATGAAAATGTTCATTTTACATAATAGAAAAATTCAGCAATTGCAAACATTTGATTTGCAAAAAGTGAATTTTGTGACCCAGTGGTGCTATCAAATGCCTAGGTTTTTCCTAGTCTCCTCAAAGTGCCAACTGCTTTTGTTCATTTCAACAAGAAATGGCACACTAGTTTCAGTCTTTCCTAACCTCAGAAAAAAATATTTAAACATCTTGAAGAGAAGGTGCTCCTTTCAGTATTTGGAGTGAGATAAATCTCCTTCTGGAACCACCATCATAGACCCCCTCACATCAAAGTGTATTCTTGGCAGGTCTAACTCAGGGAATTCATGTTTCCACCCTGGATCTACAGAGGAGCCCAGCATGGCTACAGGTATAAAAGCAAAGTTGGATTTCCGCTAATAGAAGAAAAGGAGAACCTGGTAGGTAGGCAATAAAGGGGATATGACATTTGTGTTAAGGGACGAAATAAAGAGATCTGTATCTATCAAGATACAGTCAGGAAAACTGAAACTCTGGTGGGCATTTCAGGTAGGGAATTGGCCACCCGATGTTCAAAGGCTGAAATACAAGGAAGTAATGCTAAAATAGTCTATAAGTTAATAACTGCAGGAAGCAACTGCCACGTCAGAGCTGGGGGAACAAAAGGAACGAGGCGAGGTTCCCAGAATATAGTCTGGATGGCAGGTCTCGAAGAGTGGTACCCGTCATTCTGTAGGTGAAGCCATGTAGCTGGTGCTAGGACCACCAGGGGACGCTGTGAGTTAGTGTAGGCACCTCTGAGGAGGACATTCGATGCAGGATACAGAATGCTAGGGGCTGGTGCACTGGAATGACCCAGAGGGATGGTTTGGGGAGGGAGTTGGGATGGGGGTTCAGGATTGGGAACACGTGTACACCCGTGGCGGATTCCTGTTGATATATGGCAAAATGAATACAATATTGTAAAGTAATTAGCCTCCAATTAAAATAAAAAAAAAATAAACTAGAGGCTGAAATCGTGATTGTCCTTTGTTGCCTGCAGAAGCTGACATGAAGTGTAAGCAGAAAAGTCATCCCCTCTGCCCTTGGCCTGACTTCCACTCTCCTTCTCCTGCTTCCTCCTAAGAAAAAGTCAGCTGGCAGGGGAGTCAAACGTTCGCATGCTTCACAGCACAGAAAACAGGGTAGTGGCCTTGGAGCTGAGAGAGGTTAGGTGATGAAACAGCACAGTATCTTGAAATTCTTAACACTTGGAAATAGCAACATATACATGTATTTTAATTATATAAGTAAAGTTCCTATGTTTTAGCACATGATGATGCCTCTACCTGGAGTGCTTTTTTCTAGCTGACATTGTATTCTTTACATCTCAGCAGAAGATCAAAGGATGTTTTAAATACTTTCTTGACCTTCCTTGACACCTAGTGATAGAATGACTTAGGAAAAGTAGCTTAGTCTTCTTAAGCATCTGTTGTCCTGTCAATAAAGTGGGATAATGATATACTCAAAGATGTGTTTTGCAGATGGAATACAATTAAACAGTAATCTTTTATTTAGCCACATGTAAAATGCTTATTGACCGTTGTTAAATAGTAAGTTTTATGACTCCCCCAATTTATCAAAACATTTTGTCCTAATCAATCACTTTTCAAGTCAGGCACCTTATATGAAGCTATAATTATGTAAATCTCATTCTGCTTTAAATTATTCACTTGCATATTTATGACTGTCAGTAGCTAGTGTTCCTTGAGGATATGACATATTTATTTAGCACAGTGTCTTGCATGTAGTAGAAACTACAATCAATAAAAATTTGAAAAAGTTTGAAAATTTAAATACATGATGGTAAATATATGACACATATATATATGTATGACTACACACACATACTTTATTTACATTTCTAAAAAGGGAAGAGGAAGGGTACCTTCATATAGGTCATTTTGTTATTGATGTTTTCTATGAGAGCTGTGTTCCTCATAATGTATAAATATACATGTAAAGATAAGTCGGCTGCTAAGTCACTTCAGTCGTGTCCAACTCTGTGCGACCCCATAGATGGCAGCCCACCAGGCTCCCCCATCCCTGGAATTCTACATAATATGAATACTAAGGCTCTAGATGTTCTTGATCAGGAGATATTATGATTAGCTACTGTGATCAGTTGATATTAAAGGGATGAAATTCACATAAATAAAAAAGACTGGGAAGACTATTGCAAGTGGGCTGTTTGGCATGGAGGCCATTATGCTAAGTAAAGTAAGTCAGAGAGAGAAAGATAAATACTAAATGACATCATTTATATGTGGAATCTAAAATAATACAGCAAACTAGTGAATATAACAAAAAAAAGAAACAGGCTCAACAGATATAGAGAGCAAAGTAGTGGTTACCTGTGGTGAAGGGGGAGGTAGGCCCAAATTGCTAGGTATAAGATAAGCTCAAAGATGTATTGTACAAGGTGAGGACTATAGCCAGTATTTTGTAATAATTGTAAATGTAAAGTAATCTTTATAAATATAAAGCAACCTCTAAAAATTATAATTTGAGGGAGAATGGATACATGTATATGTTATGGCTGAGTCTTTTCACTGTTTATCTGAAACTATTATAACTGTTAATCGGCCATACCCCAATACAAAATAAGAAGTTTAAGAAAAGAAAAATCTTGCCAAACTAACAGTATAAAAATAAAATTTATTAAAAATAATAAAATGTAGTATCTATAAGATTGCAAATATGGGAGTTAGGTTTTCCCAAGTTGGTCAGGGTAAAGCTGAGAAGGGTTTCCCTGGTAGCTCAGAGGTTAAAGCATCTGCCAGAGACCTGGGTTCGATCCCTGGGTCAGGAAGATCCCTTGGAGAAGGAAATGGCAACCCACTCCAGTATTCTTGCCTGGAGAATCCCATGGACGGAGGAACCTGGTGGGCTATAGTCCACAGGGTCGCAAAGAATCAGACAGGACTGAATGACTTCACTTTCACTTTAGCCCATGGGAAATCAACAGTGACATAATAGTATTTAAGGTTAAATAAACTGTTGTGTGTGCAGGCCAGATAAGACCCTGAAGACTTTGGAGGCAGAGAGAACTTAAAGGAAAAAATTATCTCGAAATGCTAAGAGGCAGGACTAAACTCATTATAAAGTTGTTGCTGTGGAATATGGAATACAGGCTAGGGCCACTCACTGGCTGGATGATCCAAGCACAGGTTTGATCCCTAATTGGAGAGCTAAGATCCCTGCTGCTGCACAGCATAGCCAAAAAAAAAAAAGAAGCAAAAAAAAAAATCTAACATTCCACCCAGCAGAGAGAAGGAAGTCAGCATTAGTTATTCATAAGTTTAGGATTTCCAGGGGTTTTTTGCTTCCAGGATAGCTTAATTTGGCCCTAAATTTAGTTCAGTCTGTCTCTCAACCTCATTTGTTAATTTCTACAACCTTGCCCTAGAAAAGCCTTCAGAAAATTATATATTCATTTCTCTTCATACGCATGCAAAATTTTAGCAGAGTTTTTAAAGACTGTGCTACATTTGAAGTGAGAAAAACTGAATATATCAAAGCTTTCTGTTGCTTTGCAAGCTGATGGTTCAATGAATTACTCTTAATGGTGTTCTTTTCTTTTTTGTAGCACTTTTCTGTATTTATACTTTAAGGAACCAACAGAAAAACCTGATAGAATAAATGGCAACCTGAAAAACTATATCTTAATAAACTCATTTCTTATTCAAAACTAGATAAAACAATAAGATAATGAGAAAGTAATATCTTCCTCTACAGTTAGAATCTAAAGACACACTGCTGACCTCATGTTAAGATATTTACAGCATAGAAATCTCAGAGAACGGGATTAAGAATAATTCCAGAAAAGCAATTTTAAACACTTTTCTGAACAAAGCGGTTCAGTTCAGTTTAGTCGCTCAGTTGTGTCCGACTCTTTGAGACCCCATGAACCGCAGCACGCCAGGTCTTCCTATCCGTCACCAACTCCCGGAGTTTACCCAAACCCATGTCCATCGAGTCAATGATGCCATCCAACTACCTCATCCTCTGTCATCCCTTCTCCTCCTGCCTTCAATCTTTCCAAGCATGAGGGTCTTTTCCAATGAATCAGAACAAAGCAGACTATTTATTAAATAAATAAGAGAATGAGGGTATTCCATTTTCAGTTTCAAAGAATGATATTTAAATACAGTAATAACATAAATTAAAAATATTTTCATGCTCACATCTGGTAGATCAAACAAAAACCATTTTGGTTACCTATTTAAGATCCTATTAAAGAAAATGACAAATATCTGGACTGGATTACTGAATACATAATTTCTACTAGAGTAGCTGTATGTTTTGGGGGTATTCGGGGTTTTTTGTTGTGGTGGTTTTGCTGGATAACTGCTTTTCTCCTAGCCTCAGTAAACCCACTGGAAAACAGTTGACGTTAAACTTGGGCTCTCACATATTCTTCTCACTGGCTTTGTCTGTGGCTTTAGTGTGAGTCTATTTGGTGAGCACCTTTAGCATTATGGGTCAATGAAGTACCTTTGTGGGAAAAAAATGCATGGGAGTGTTAGTCCCTTAGTTCTGTCTTTTTGTGATACCGTGGACTGTAGCCTCTGTCCATAGATTTCTTGCCATTCCCTTCTGCAGGGAATCTTCCCAACACAGGGATTGAACCTGGGTCTCCTGCATTGCAGGCAGATTCTTTACCATCTGAGCCACCAGGGAAGTGCCTTTCTCATAGTTTAAACTTTTTGCTGGGACAGCTAAGTGGCCTTTGTGTTTCAAACATTCTTAAAGGTTATCTGGCTGCCCTCTGTGAAGTTAACACTGAAACTGCTTTGATTCAAAGCAGGCAAATTTATGAAGCTTTCTATGGCAAAACTATAGGCATTGTGCTGAGTTAGGACAAAGACCAACAGTTTCCTTGTCACTGGAGAATAATCAAACAATGGAATGATAGCATGACAGGTCATCATGTCATTATTAATAAAGAACATTAGAAATTTCTAAAAGGCTTTATGTCATGATGGTTTTATCCTCTCTACTTCTTTTGTTAAATTTTAAAATGTACTTCTACTAAATGGTATACCAAAGAAAGAAATTAGCCCTTAAAAAAGTAACTTTCTTCACAAACTCAAATTATGTATTTCTTTGAGCACTGCACTTCAGAGAGAAAATAACAGAAACTCAGCATCAACAATTTTTTGACACCTTGCTAACTGATAAAAATATAGAAAAAGTAAAAAACAATTAAGTAAATTTTTATTCACTGGATATACCTACCTTTTGGAATAGAGGAAAAACAAGTATGAAATATGAGACTGTGAGTGTGCAGTTTTCATTATTATCATTTTTACTTTCTTTTATTTATATATAAAACAAACTACAACAACATACATCCTTTTTGATGCTAGTTCAAAATATTGACTTTTTTTTGGCCATAAGTGTT
>SJYC01011048.1:0-20023 GCA_006408675.1 Madoqua kirkii | reverse complement strand
AAAATATTTCAGGGAAGGTTCTTTTTGTAAGATAATTGTGAAAACATTTTAATTAATGAAGACTGAATAATGACTTAGTTTGCATAAATTCATTTTATCCTGTTTTGAAGTTTTAAAAACCAGTTTTTATTATGAAAATTATGCTAATTATGCTCCAATCAAAAGCATGTAATACACTGAAATTTTAATATTGGGTTTGGCACATTATATGTACAGTACAATTTCATAAAAGTAATTTTGTATTTGGATATTATATACATTTTTGTGATACAGAAGATAGACATTTAAAAAATAATAGAACACTCTGACATCAAGAAGAAATATGTCAAATCACAACAGACAAGTTGTCTTTTTTAGTAATATAACCACTACAGGCACATTTTGCCAAATGCACCCACTTATTAAAATTTTACTTAATATGGTTATAATATTCCACATGGTGTGATCACTCACACTCACCCAGAGCCAGACATCCTGGAATGTGAAGTCAGGTGGCCATTAGAAAGCATCACTATGAACAGAGCTAATGGAGGTGATAGAATTAGGTTGAGCTTTTTTATATCCCAAAAGATGATGCTGTGAAAGTGCTGCACTCAATATGTCAGCAAATCTGGAAAACTCAGCAGTGGCCACAGGACTGGAAAAAGTCAGTTTTCATTCCAAACCCTAAGAAAGGCAATGCCAAAGAAATCTCAAACTGCCACACAATTGCACTCATCTCACACACTAGTAAAGTAATGCTTAAAATTCTCCAAGCCAGGCTTCAGCAATTCATGAACCATGAACTTCCAGATGTTCAAGCTGGTTTTAGAAAAGGCAGAGGAACCAGAGATCAAATTGCCAACATCCACTGGATCATGGAAAAAGCAAGAGAGTTCCAGAAAAACATCTATTTCTGCTTTATTGACTATGCCAAAGCCTTTGACTGTGTGGATCACAATAAACTGGAAAATTCTGAAGGAGATGGGATTACAAGACCAACTGACCTGCCTGTTGAGAAATCTGTATGCAGATCAGGAAGCAACAGTTAGAACTGGACATGGAACAACAGTCTCATTCCAGATAGGAAAAGGAGTACGTCAAGGCTGTATATTGTCACCCTGCTTATTTAACTTCTATGCAGAGTACATCATGAGAAACGCTGGGCTGGAAGAAACACAAGCTGGAATCAAGATTGCAGGAGAAATATCAATAACCTCAGATATGCAGATGACATCACCCTTATGGCAGAAAGTGAAGAGGAGCTAAAAAGCCTCTTGATGAAAGTGAAAGAGGAGAGTGAAAAAGTTGGCTTAAAGCTCAGCATTCAGAAAACGAATATCATGGCATCCAGTTCCATCACTTCATGGCAAATAGATGGGGAAACAGTGGAAACAGTGGCTGGTTTTATTTTTGGGGGCTCCAAAATCACTGCAGATGGTGAGCGCAGCCATGAAATTAGAAGACGCTTACTCCTTGGAAGAAGAGTTTTAACCAACCTATACAGCATATTCAAAAGCAGAGATATTACTTTGCCAACAAAGATCCATCTAGTCAAGGCTATGGTTTTTCCAGTGGTCATGTGTGGATGTGAGAGATGGACTGTGAAGAAAGCTGAATGCTGAAGAATTGACGCTTTTGAACTGTGGTGTTAGAGAAAAGTCTTGAGCGTCCCTTGGACTGCTAGGAGA
This sequence comes from Madoqua kirkii, assembly GCA_006408675.1. Taxonomy (NCBI): domain Eukaryota; kingdom Metazoa; phylum Chordata; class Mammalia; order Artiodactyla; family Bovidae; genus Madoqua; species Madoqua kirkii. The sequence goes on along the minus strand of SJYC01011048.1, from coordinate 18,353 downwards.
TCCAACCAGTCCATCCTAAAGGAGATCAGTCCTGGGTGTTCATTAGAAGGACTGATGTACAAGCTGAAACTCCAACACTTTGGCCACCAGATGTGAAGAGCTAACTCATTTGAAAAGACCCTGATGCTGGGAAAGATTGAGGGCGGGAGGAGAAGGTGACGACAGAGTATGAGATGGTTGGATGGCATCACCAACTCAATGGACATGGGTTTGAATAAACTATGGGAGCTGGTGACGGAAAAGGGAGGCCTGGCATGCTGCGGTTCATGGGATCGCAAAGAGTTGGACACGACTGAGCAACTGAACTTAATATTCCATAAAGTTTTGAATTAGTATGAGTGAATTTTGATGGTTATCAAAATGCTTGCCTTAGTGAAGTATTCTATCATGTCTGGATGTTAAAGCATAGTTTATATTTAGGGTAGAAAATATATATTTTATATAATATATATTTCAACATCACAATTTTATTTTTATCTCCTTGCTTAGTATTTAATGGACACATCCACAATTTCGAGACTTTAATGCTGTATCTCAACAACTGATATGATAGAACTAGAAGGAAAATCAGCAAGAAAATATCAGGATCAGCTAGTTGGCTCTGGCTGACATTTATTACAGAAGACTATGTTTCAAAAGAAGAGGATCCATGTTCTTTTTAAGTATCCACAGAAAATATGCAAAAATAAGCTGAATCTTGTGACACAAAGTGAACCTCAAAAAATTTAGAGGAACTGAAATCATATAGAATGATAACAGGGAATATCCCAACCAACTCAAAAATACAGTTGGAATTAATCCATTGTTCAAAGAGAAAGTCTCAAGAAAAAGTTTTGAAAATACATTGAACTGAACAATAATTAAAATACAATATACCAAGATTGTGGCATAGTGCTTACCTGAGAGAAATTTTTATAGCACAAATTGTTTGTACTAGAAAAGGGAAACATCACATGATTTACTTCTATCAGCTTTCTTCTGCATTGATTGACATGTTGAAGAGATTTTTTCTTCTTTATCGTATTATTATGGTGGATTATATTGATGGAAGGTTTAAATATTGAACCAACCTTCCATTCTTGGAATAAACCAACTTTGTTCAGGTATATAATTCTTTTTATGTATTGTTAAAATTTATCTGCTAATATATAAGGGATAGTGGTTGCAGTTTTTCTTTTTTAAAGTCTTTGTCTCCCTTTGGTATCAGGGTAAATCAGCTTCATAAAATTAATAAGGCTGTACTTTTGAAGAATTGATCCTTTCCATCTAAGCTGTAAAATGTATGTATATGGAGTTGTTACTGGTATACATTCCTTTATTATCATTTTGATGTCTGCAAGGTCTTTAGTAACACCTCATTTCATTCCTGATATTATTTGAATCAAAACAAATCAGTCTTGCCTGTGACTTGTAAATTTTATTGATCAAACTGATGTCAAAATTAACTGTAAATGGTAAAACTATAACATTTTAAGGAATAAATATAGACTAAAATCTTTGACATTCAAGCAATTGATAAATTGGACTTTCTCAAAATTAAAAATGCTTGCTCTGTGAAAGATTCTTTTAATTTAACAGAAAGAAACTATAGACTAGAAGAAAATATTTGCAAATCACCTTACTGACTGAAATATATTTCTCTCCCACCCAGTTCATATGTTGCAGTTCTTACTCTTAGTCCCTCAAAATATGACTATATTAGGAAAAAGTCTTCAAGGAGGTAATTAACTTTAAAGGAGGTTTATTCTTCAGAATAGCTAATCCCATTTAAGAGATGGTGTCTGTCTTCCCATATTTATTTTTGATCTGCACATTTCTCATTTGCAGACCAATTTTTTTTTAAACTGTCATTTGCCATGTAATACTCTGAGAGCAGATTTAGGGGACATTCTGACTCTAGATGGGAAGAAAATAGCTTCCCTGCTACATTTTGATATGTTTTCACAGAGATCGCTGAATCTAGGTACTTCCTGGGTCACTGTGTTAAATATCCTGTTTCCCTTCCCACTGCTGCTAAAAGGTTTGCTGTTTGACTGTGTTATGTTCGTCCTGTATTGGTGTGTATATAGCCTTTGAAAGGGCACTGTAGTATAGAGTAGAACCAGGGAAACTGTTGATAGGTTACCTGTGGTTAGGGCTTCCTGGTAGTGTTAAAGAATCTCCGTGCCGTTGCTGGACACCCAGGAGATGCAGATTCTATCCTGGCATTGAGAAGATCCCCTAGAGTAGGAAATGGCAACCCATTGCAGTATTCCTGCCTGGAAAATTCCATGGACAGAGGAGCCTAGCAGGCTACAGTCCATGGGGTTGCAAAGAGTCAGACACAACTGACTTACTGAGCACATATGCAACCTATGTTATCTTTAATATAAACGTGAACAAAGGAATTATAACCAGATAGACTTAGCAACTCCCACTTCAGTTTGGATTTCTTTTCTTTGTCTTCCTTTTTGTTTTGTTTACTCTGGTTATCTGAATAAAGAATAAAGCTGCCAGCAATTGTGGGAAGACAGCACCCTAGATTCATGTGAAGTTTCACACTTGACTGAGCTCTTCCACCTTCATTATCCATTTAAATAAAATAGTACTCTCTTTAGGTGTTTATCATTTCCATTGTATAAATGAAGGAGGGCCTCGGGAAAAATGAAGTGATATATATAAAGTTACTCCAGTTGTAATTGACAGAAGCATCTCTTAAATGTAAATTTTCTTTCCATACCCCATATAAAAATGCTTCCCTAAAAAGACCTTAGTCAAGCAACATAATAAAATGAGTTGGTCAAACAACATAATAAAAAGACTTGGTCAACACAATAACTCCATTCCTTCCACGGCTGAATGCTCAAATATTATGTCTATGCATTCCGTAATAAAAAAGTAAAATGAAGAACTATTCTCAAAAGAGTTGCATGGAGTTAACAGGGCATGTTGCTGGAAAATAAAAGATCTGTCTTTTCAGTGACAGTATGTGCAGCATGTTCCTTGTTCAAATGTGACCCTGGAAGCATAGATTGTGAGATTGGAAAATTCTAATATTTTGAGCATTTATTAATAAGCAATTCCTCAAGGCTATTTATGTATCAGAGTTTGCTATTTCTTCCTTTTGCTGCTTGAGCTCTAAATTTAGGAAACATATAGCTTAAAGAAGGCTTAGGAAGGGATAAGCAGTTCCAAATGATTAACTAAACAAGATAATTTAATCAGTATGTCTCTGGTCTCCTGATAGCAAATAATACAGGGAATTAACAATTAACAAGAAAATATAGTGACCTCATTCATGATCAGTATAATGCTATCTGGACCGAATGAGGTCCTTGACTTGACTGTTTACAGTTGCTTTGGAATTTTATCTCTCATAAATTTTTTTCAACTCCAGAGAATTTCATTTAACTCTTATTATACTGTACTAAGAATTAACCACTGTAAACGGTAACGAAATTACAGACATCTTGAACCATAGCTGACCCTAGAGTTTACATAGGAAACAAGAAGCAAAGAGTAAAAGGCAATTACAGAAAACTTACGTTACAGTGAAGGGCCGGGACTTACACAATAGATACCAATTCTATCAAGATATCAATTCCTCAGCTATAATCGGATCTTGTATATGTGTGTACACATGTAGAATGCTTAAATCCTCAGTTATTCTAGTGAGTGAGGATTCAGATCCAACAGATGTAATGCAAAACCTGACTCTCTTAGCACATATCTTACTTGAACGTGTTTTTCTAAAATTCACCACACCCTTCTGCTTGTAGAGTTTTCCTCCTTTGTCATTGAGATAAGGGGTATAACATATAAACATATAAGGGTATAAGATGTAATGACTGAAGACTTTGCATTTGGCCAGTGAATTCAATGAATATGCCAAGAGTAAATCATTCTATCCCTCTCTGGAAACCTGTTGTCTAAAGCTTTATTCCTCATATCACCTGTCACTGATAATAAAGTAATGAAAAGAATGGACTTTTTTCATATTCACATGATGCGGGCTGCTGCTACTCCTTTTCCATCCTCTGCTACTTCTCGCCTCCTGGTTGATAAGCCATCAACACAGAATTGTTGACATTGCTCTGAAAATCCTGTGCTTGTGTTGGCTTTTTTCTTTTGCCCTCGGGCTGTCCTTCCCCCAACCCACCCCTGCCTTTTTTGCCTTGCGTCTTTCTCTCAGCTTTTAAGACTCAGTTTCAGGTGGATCACATCTGGAAATGTGAGACTCCCTTGAGGGTGCCAAGGCCGCCATTGCTAGTGCTCTGAGTCTTTTTCATTCTAGATTGTAACACCTCCTTGTTCTTCTGTTAGCCTATTAGATGTATAGCTCCTTGGAGTGAAGAATTGTGATTTCGGCATCTCCGTCTTCCTGTTGCTTAACACGATATCTGGCACAATGTTATGTGTAAAAGATGTCTGATGAATCTGAACATCTGGCTAGTCTTACCCATTTGTTTCTCACGATGGATTTTTATATGATTTTTAAAACTGAGGTATAGTTAATCTACAATGCTGTGTTAATTTCAAATGTAAAGTGATTCACATATATATATTATATTTTTTTTTCTTTCACATTCTTTTCCATTATGGGTTATTGAAAAATATTGAGTATAGTCCCCTGTGTTACATATTAGGTTATATATATAGTAGCATGTGTGTGTTAATCTCAAATTCCTAATTTATCTCTGCATCCACACTCCCCCTCCCTTGGTATCCATAAGTTTGATTTTGAAGTCTGTGACTCTCTCTCAGTTTTGTAAATGTTATGTATCATATATTTAGATTCCACAGATAAGTGATGTGGATATATCTTTCTCTGCATGTCTTACTTCACTTTATATGATAATCTCTAGGTCCATCCATGTTGCTGCAATTGGCATTATTTCATTCTTTTTATGGCTGAGTAATATTCAATATTGTGTGTGTCCAAAGATGTGTGTACACATCTTCTTTAGCCATTTATCTGCTGATAGACATTTAGGTTACTTCTGTATCTTGGCTATTGTAAATAGTGCTGCTATGACATTGGGGTGTGTGTGTCTTTTCAAATTATAGAATTTTCTCCAGATACATGCCCAGGAGTGGGACTGCATGATCATATGTTAGCTCTATTTTTAGGTATTTAAAGGCCCTTCATACTGTTCTCTATGATAGCTCTACCACTTTACATTCCCATCAATCATGCAGGACAGTTCCCTTTTCTTTTTACCTTTTTCTTTAAAATACAGAGCTTATAGACTCCCAGTATGTTACCTTATTGAACTTTGAGAAATAGAGAAGAATGAAAACACTAAAGTTCAGAGAGATGAGCATTTCCCATTAGGTGGGTGTTGAAGCTTAGGCTTGAAAACAAGTTTTCTGTACACTGAGATAAACAAAACTAAAAAGTAAAAAAGCAGCAGCTTCCTTTAGTACCACTTAACATAAAGGACTGCAGACAAGACATTTAAAACTATTTTATTTACTCCTCCTGACAACTCTGCAGAGGGAGGCACAGAATACATTTCCCCTATCTTCCAAGTGAGACCATTGAAGATTGGAGAGCCTATATGACTCACAGAATGGTGTGCATGATAAACAGAAGGGCTAAGAATCAAGCCCTGTTCTGACCCATTCTAAATCTGTGCACTGAAGCATGAGACTATGTAACTTCTTAAATCATGCCTTCTTTAACGTGGATATTATTACTCCTCCAAAATATTAGTCCACCCCTTGTACCTGCTGGTCAAGTTCAGCAAACACCCCTGTTTGGTAAGGTAAGCACTAGGCGTTGAATGAGATATGATTAATGTCTATTATTGATGAGGATCTGGGGCCCCAGCAGGAAAGCAAGAGATCCAGCTTATGGGAATTATTAAATTTAGCACTTGCCTAAATGTTAGACTGTATCAAATATGCCCCTTGTGACTGACATCCAAGCTATATAAAGAACTATAATTAAATAATGAAAATAACATGCAAATAAGAAATGAGCAAAAATTTAACAAATAACAAAAAAGAAGATATACAAATGGTCAATAAGCATATTTTAAGGCGTTTATCAGACTAATAGTCAAATTGCAAATGAAAATCATAATGATATAGCACGACGTACCCATTAAAATAGCTAAAATTAAAGACTGATCACAACTAAAAGTTGGCAAGGATGTGATATGACTAGAATTCTCATATTGCTGGTGAGAATCTACAGTAAAGAAGCCACTTTGGAAACTTAAAAACTTTCTGTTAAGAATACACCTCATGTGTAACAGCAATGCTACTCCTAAGGATTCATCCAAGAGAAATTGAAAAAGAACACTGGTTTACAAAAAATAAATACGGATATACATATAGATATAAACATACACACACATCCCTTTGCTTCTGATATATAACATGGATACAATATATGACTTATTTTTGGGTAATACTTTTAAAAAATCAATTTGACCCACGGTCATGTTCAGATATTAAACAATTTTATTCTAATTCACACACATACACAAACAAAATTGGGCTTCCCTGGTGGCTCAGTGATAAAGAATTCACTTGCACTGCAGGAGACATAGGAGATATGGGTTTGATCCCTGGGTCTGGAAAATCCCCTGGAGGAGGCAGCCTGCTCCAGTATTCTTACCTGGAGAATCTCATGAACAGAGGAGCCTGGTAGGCTACAGTCCATGGGGTCACAGAGTCACAAAGAGTTGGACACAACTGAAGTGACTAAGCACACACCAAAAATTACTTCCAGATTAAGGATACATCCAGAGATTTTTCACTCTACAGAGAAGCTCTTGCCACATTTTAATTCTCTGGCTTTTTTGTTTTATTCCTATGACACACCAAATGTTTATTTTCTTCCTAAGTCATCAGATTCCTTAAACATTTATCAATTTAGATGTTAGAGCAGATAATAAATTATTTTGTTTTAGAAGCTCAAAGTGTATTAAAAAGCCAAAAGCACAAACCTCTGGGAAATAATTTGGGGCTGGAAATCATTTTCTCCTCCTTTCTTCAATTTGTACAAACATTGAGGATTGGTTATGGTAGGTAATTTGGGGAAATCATTCATTGCTATTTTGTAGTGACTGTGATTTTTCATTTGAAATAATGTTTTTCAAATTGCTATAAAATGTGTTGAAAATACATAAATGATATATAAACCCCCAAATGATTATTTCATAAAATGAACATAGAATGTACATTTAAGTGATCTGATTCCTAGATGACTTCTCAATATCTACATTTAGCTCTTAGAAATGGTACAAATATAAAATGAAGGCTTTTAGTCTATGAGGAAAACAAAAGAAAACAAATAAAAGAAAAACTATCCTATTTACTAAAATAATAAAACCATTCACTTTTAAGCTAAAAAAAAAAAAACCCACAAAAGCCAGTTCTCTCAAAAAAGCAGTATTATTACTCATAATACAATTTCTACATAAATTCCTATAGTGATCCTATAATTGGACAGTGAACAATTAGGTGTGTTCTATTCCTTTAGAATTTATTTTATTCTGCCTACTATCAGTTGAGTCTAAACATAAATTACTGTGCTTTATACCTTTTCAAAATTATCAAAAGCTCATTTCAAACATTTTATGACCTCCCAAAGACCTACTTTCAATTGATCCTAACAAACCCTAACTCCTAACAACTCAAAAGAGTAAATTATACTCCAATTTTTCCTAATTCATTGATTTTTATTATAATAAAGGGAAGGGCTTGGAACACCAGTTAAAGTACTGTCTGCTATAAACTGATGTCACATATTCAAGCTTCAGAAAAGTGGAGCCCTTATAACCATGTAGCTTCTGTTCAAATATTTATAATATATTTTGCTATGAGCATGGGACTCTAGGACATGAATTTTAAAATGAAGCTATAGGCTGATCAATTAATAAACAGTGAGAAATGATCTTTTCCTTTCTTTCTAGCTGCTGATAAGTTTCTCTTCTACACAGGTCACATTAAGGCAGTGAGATCCTTGTTTCCCATACCAAAGAGTGCTTGTTATTCTGTTCTTGAAGCTGCCCCAGCAGCCAGTGACCTGTTTGAGAACCTGAGTTGACAGGCTCCACAGGTGTCCTGGCTTAATGTTGCTCTGGAGTGCTTTTAATAGATAAGCATGCTTTATCTACTCTGGCAAAGAAAAATAGGGCAAACAATCAGACAACTATCTTCTCTAATCTGAGCCGAATACCTAACATAAGTCAAGGGTAAAGGAAAACTGCTCCTTTTACACTGCCCTGGGAGGCCAGTGGAGGGCTGCCCTTCACTTTATATTTATTTATCATACACATAGGCAGCAACCAGTGCATCAAATAAGCTAGACTGAGAAAAATGATATTTAAAGAGGCTTTTGCAAACACCATAACTAGAAGCATTTGGAAATCTTAGGAAAAGAAAGTCAATAATAGATTCTGCTTTAAAGATGAAGCCTTTAAAATATTTGATTTTTATGGAGCTATATTTGATTGAGTAAAATTTGTGACTAAATTATCCTAAAATAATAAACAAAAAATTATAATTAACCTCAGAATGTTATTCTTAGCAGACATCAAAAATAAATCCTGATGAACAAAATAAGGAAATGTTTAGTATTATATGATGCACATAAATTCAAATACATTTTGAAGTCAAATATATTGTGACTTTTTTATAGATAAGTTTTTGTCGCTATTGCCTGACTAACGTGGCCATGGTTATCGAGGAAAATCACAGCAAGATTATATGCAGAGAATTTCTAAAGTGTGAAAGAGGTAATGCGTTTAGTTATGTTCCTATTTACAGAGGACTGCAAGGTTGTGCAAAAGTATTATCCTCTACCCACAGTTATCAAGCAGTAAAATCAAGGATGAGTTGCCCAAGGAGACACTCAAACTTAGGGCAAAATGTAGAAAAATGTGAGTCTGGGTCTGATTTTCTGTACTTGGTGTGTGATTCTCTTCCTGATATTTAAAGTGCTGTATATACTGTCTCCAGACTACCATTGAGATGGACCTGGATACAGGCAAAGAAAGAATCCAGCAAGGGTCAATGGATAGGAATGGTTCAAACATCTTTCTTCCCTCCTTGGAAACAGAACAACTCCATCCATTACACAGAGAACTAGATGCAGAGAGACCTGAGTGTAAAATGCCAAAATTCTTCTTGGTGCACAAAGAAGACAAGCAAAATTTATCTTTTCAAAATTTATCCTTAGTATGTGATGTCCAGAAAAACAGCACAGCTGGCAGCCACTTAAACTGCAAGACAATACCACTCCACAAATAAGCAGAATTTAGACTTTGCAGCAGAATGTAAGACAATGAGCGAAAAAGTAACTTATTTCTAAGCCTGAGGAATTGGTATTTCTTAATAATACAGGTGCACTAATGGTAAAGAATCCGCCTGCCAGTGCAGAAGACTCAAGAGATGCAGCTTCAATCCCTGGGTCAGGAAGATCACCTGGAGGAGGAAATGGCATCCCACTCCAGTATTCTTGCCCATAAAATTCCATGGGCAGAGGAGCCTGGTGGGCTACAGTCCATGGGGCAGCAGAGAGTTGTGCATGACTGAGCATATATTTCATCATTAATCGATAACACAGTTAAAACAACCTATATCTAAAACCAACTTATAGTCCAAATAAAGCATGACAGTTATTTTAGGCTAACTGAAACAAGAGAGTAAAGAATTGATAGTTTCAAAACCTCAAATTCATGACCAGAAAATTTACCAAACTCCCCAGCCCCTTAAACCATGTCAGTGCCTTTCCGTGTACGGCCAACCTTATTAAAGTGCTCAGAAAAGTATTATTCTGCATCCCCTTTGAACAGTTAGGCTTAGAAAATAACGAACTCTTGTGGAAGTGATGGGCTGGAGTCTTTTGTAATAAAAAAAGGTATATATAATTTGGGATTAGTATTATCTAGGGGAAAAGCATTCTAGCATGATGGATTAAGTAAATGCCTTACTCACACATGCTACTAAGTCACTACCTTATGGAAGAAAATCAAACAGACTCATAACATTGACCTCCTTCAGGTTTAATGAGGCAAGGAAAACCTCCGTATGTCCTATTTAGGGGTCATTGCCATTATAAAAATATCATTAAATATCCAGTTCAAGGGTAAATTTGAGAAATGACTATTTAAACAACACAGATGGGCACCTAGCTGAAACTTTGATTAGAAACCCTTAAACTGCCAACCTACTATCTTTCCTTTAATTTTTAATCATATTTTATTTATCTTTCTTTTGATTTTATTCTTTATTCAAGACAAGTTTGTGCTATATATCTTCGTATAAAATAGACTTCATCTCAGCTTTCCTTCCAGTTTTGGAAAAACACTACATGGTTACAAATAATTTTTAAAGTTTTGTCCCCATCGTTTGTTGTTGTTTTTTTTTTTAATAAGTAAGCTTATTTCAAATGACCTAGACAGATGAAAAAGAAGGAAAAAAAATAACTATTAGTATGTATGAAGTTCATGCATGGCTTCAAGGGAAAATGTTTTTATTTGAAAGGGTACAACTACACATCATTGTACTTTCCATCTCATTTATTTATGTAGACAAACTATTTATATATATTAAAAAAAGGCTCTACTAGGAAAGTAAGTATTTCAGTTTTTATCTTCCTTTACAGTCATGGATTATTTTGTAATCCAGGGAAATCTAAGGGACTCATTGCCAGAAAAATGCACGTAGTCACTTTTTACAAAATATTGCATATATTTTCAGAAGGCTTGTGAAATACATAGGCTCCAGTTAAGAGTTCCCAAACATGAGCAGGAAAACATTCTATCAAACCTCTCTTTCAGATTATAAAACAAAAGGAAAACAGATTAATGGGTTATGGGCAAGCCCTCTACTGTAACAACAACAAAAAGTGTTGATTTGTTTGGATAGAAATAAAAACCAGAATTCCAGAGTGTGATTTAATTACACAAAGAAAAGCCAATTTAGTTAGGAATGCCTAAAGTCAAGACTGTCATGTATCTTAAATACAAAGTTTAGATAACTTGCCAATTTTAAAGTTATTCTCCAGCAGAAATTATAAAAATTGCAGCTCAGTAAATGACTCATATTTCCTGTTTTGTATTTTCACTTTGAATCATATAATCAGGCTAAGCCATAAAAATATGTTCTTTGGTGATATGAGACATAATAGAAATAGCATGGGTTTTGAAATTGGTACAAATTCCAGCTCTGCTACTTATTAACAAAGTGACTTTGAGCATACCTGAAGTTCAATCTCCTCTTTTGAAAAATATGGGATAATAATATCTAACTTTAGTTCTATTAGGAGGATTAGAGATAGCTGTATGAAACATCTAGGCCTGTTACTAAGGATTACAATTCATTTTTCATAATCAAACAATTAGGGTTAAGATTCATTTTAACTTAGCATTACATTCACAGGAATAAATCTATCTTGATTTATTAGAAATACAGTGTCTTAACTCTTCAAATAACTCTTTCTTCTTAGTATTCATTGGACAAAATGCCATCCCTGATTTTCTTTCTCTAATAGAAAATATTTAAGCTCATCATAGATCCATGGACAAACCTGATAAAAAGTCAAATGTACCTCATTAATTTTTGCTACTGAAAATCAGTTTATATTTAGAGTGCTTCAGTATTATGGCCATCTTGGTGTAATGACCATGTATTACTTTACCCAAATGTGACTCTCTTAGATTCATAAATTTTTAATTACCACAGGACTTCTCACTCACCTCAGCCCTCCTGCAAGTAAAGTCTATTTTCTAGTTGTAAATAGGGAAAGAAACTTTGGAGAACACTTGGATTTGAGTCCCTAATAAATATTCCTATAAAAAAGATTCTTTCTATTGTTGTTTCTCCCCTTCTTTCATCTCAGTCATGATGTTGCTAGGATAGATAGTAATAGGCAATGTGTCTTTACATATTTTGTGCTATTTTTTTTTTGGTTAGTTTCTTAAGGCTTTTACTGCATTTTTATTTTCCATAGATAAAAAATTTCGGGTCAGTCTGAGGTCAGAATGGTGTATATCTTGTCTGAAATCATATTCTACCATATGGTGAGACTCTTACAGTGGAATACTTAAAGAATAACAGACCACATTGGAAAAAAACTACTTCCAACCCCCAACTCTCATTTTGAGTAACAGGATTGGCTTAATTGAACAATTTCCTTGTGTTTTGTCAATGGATTTGGAGTTTAAGAGAAAATAAGTTGTTTTTTAAGACTGCAAATAGGATTTATTTTGTCTTATTGATTGTATTCCATAAGTTTAAATTCCATTTTATGGGAAAATATGTTAAATTATTATTGCTTTCAAGCAAGTTTTTAGATTAATTTTTACTGGCATATAGTTGTTTTACAATGTTGTGTTTCTACTGTACAGCAAATGAATAGGCATACATATATGTATATTACTTCCTTGGACTTTCTTCCCATTCAAGTCACCACAGTGCGTTAAGTAGAATTCCCAGTCCTATACAGTATGTTATCATTAGTAATCTACTTTACACATAGATCAATAGTGTATATGTGTCAATCCCAATCTCCCAATTCCTCCTACCCTGCCCTCCGCACTGGCATCCATATATTTGATCTCGGCATCTGTGTCTCTTTTCTGCTTTGCAAATAAGATCATCTGTACCATTTTTCCATGCATATGCATTAATATATATAACATCTATTTTTTATCATTCTGATTTCATTCTGTATGACACTCTCTAGGTCCATCAACATTTCTACAAATGGCCCAATTTCATTCTTTTTTATGGTTGAGTAATTAGCTTTTTAAATTCTGAAGTTATGCTATGTCAGAAATAAGTTAATATTGTTTCTTCAGCATCACAATGTTTTATCAAAAATATATTATACTCTTTATATTTTACTCAGCCTATATGATTTTTTCTTCAATATTTGGCAGAAAATTCTTAGGAAAGAAATCAGGCCCACCAATTTCTTAATAAAACTAAGACATTGGCCTTCTCCATCATGTCACAGCAATGTACTTTCATAAATGTTTATAATGTGTAGTTAATGGTCTACAGGTGATTAACTGTATCACCTGTTGGACCACAACTTCACAGATGCAACATTGAAAGCTTCAGATTTAGGACTGTAGAATGCATTTTGAGTTAAACCTGGGGCAAAGTTTTACAAATGCCTCTTTAATAAATTCAACCATAGCATCAACAGTTTTATCACTTTCCTGAAGTAGGTATTTAGATACTGAACTTTAGAAGATACCCATTTTACAATAAGAGTCCAGCTTTTTTTTTTTTCCCAACTACTACGACAGTTATGTTTCTGCTTATTTTGAAGAAGGAAATGGCAGCCCATTCCAATATTCTTGACTGGAGAATTCCATGGACAGAGGAGCCTGGCTGCAGTCCATGGGTCGCGGGGAGTCGGACACGACTGAGCTACTAACACACACACTGCTTCTTTATTTCCTAAATTATAATCTCTGTTTAAACTTACTATTATGCTGCCTAATGACATAAACTTTCCAAGTACATATTTGTCCTATGTTTCTCTTAAATGAAATGCTTAGAAACTCACAATTCAGTTTCAGAGTTGATTGCGGTTAAGCAGAGTCCATGAATCAAACTAAAAACACTTCTTTAAAATAAGTGACATTAGTTTGGCAATTTGGAGCCGAGGATCGATTTGACTGTGTACAGGAGTCTATTCTAGGAATTGACACTGTCAATATATTAATCTATCAATTTATCTTTGGAGATTATTTCCCAGTGAGGTTAAATCTACTTAAGTCATTGAAAGGCTCCCCTGATAGTTCAGCTGGTAAAAAATCTGCCTGTAATGCAGGAGACCCTTGTTCAATTCTTGGGTTGGGAAGATTCCCTGGAGAAGGGATAGCCACCCACTCCAACATTCTTGGGCTTCCCTGGTGGCTGAGATGATAAAAGAATCTACATGCAATGTAGGAGACCTGGGTTTGATCCATGGGTTGGGAAGATCCCCTGGAGGAGGGCATGGCAACTCACTCCAGTATTCCTGCCTGGAGAATCCCCCTGGACAGAGGAGTCTGGTGGGCTACAGTCTATGGGGTCACAAAGAGTTGGACACGACTGAGTGACTAAGCGCAGCACAGCACAAGGCATTGAAAGATAATGTTTATATGTGTTCTTGTCGCCCTTTCAACCCAATTGCTTCTTTTCAGAACCAGGACTTCTGAACTATTTCTTAATAAATGACAAAGCCTTCCAAATTTAACTGTTTAATCTTGAATTTAAATCACTTTCTCTTTAGATATAGGATCACAGCTTGTTCCCCAGCATATGTTACTTGCTTTTGTTTCCTTGTTAAAATCAGGTGTTGCAATGATGGGGGCAGAAGACCAGATTCCAAAATAAGGTCAAGCAATAAACAATGAATTTTATTAGTGGTCCATGAGATGTTAAAGACCCCATCAATATAGCCACAGAAAATTGAGATTGCTTCTGTAAAGATAAGTACTCTGTTCTGAATTTGCTAACAAAACCCCCCAAATATATTCATCTATAGAAAGAAATTGGGGGGGGGGTACTTACTGAGAGCTGTAATTCCTAGGAATAAATATGTCACCTGAAATGTTATTGATAGTGGGAAAATACAGTGTAAATATACTTCCTAAACCATGTTTTCCTTTAATTGTAGCAGAAAGGCACTCAAACTCTTTTTATCATAGTAATAAACAAAAGACATGGGATATCTGTGTTTAAACCACCTTGGCTTAACACAATTTGTAATGCCCATCATTAGGAGTTTATGTGGAACCCTGTTTTATGTCAACCACACTAAGATAATGTTGCTTGGGGTGCTATATCCAAGCTCTTTGAAATGTGTGCATAAACAGACACTTTTTTCCATGTATCTGTTTTGTCATTTATTCTGCTGTGTAAACACTGTTATGAAATTTAGTCTAATCTTTTTTTGTTGTTGTTAATTCAAACATTTTCACTATGTTCAGATAACTGTAACCAAAGCCAGATGTTGGCCTCAGCACTGAGAGAGCTCACTTAATGTAAACACAATTCTATTTCCTCCATTTCTCTCTTTGCAGTCCAGATGTTGCCGTTGTTCACAATGCTTTTTGCTCTGTCTCCTAACAGACCTCCCAGAAATTGAGAGCTTCCTTTCCAACCAATTTGTGTGTGGATGTCTACCTTTGAAATCCTGTTATGCCTCACAAGCTCCATAATAATGTAACAAGTAGCCCCACTCAATCTGGGTGGAAATCCCAAGCTATTCATCTCTTTATTATCCACTGTCTTCTTTTGGATTCTCAATTCAGTAGCCATTTCTTCAGGCTTCATTTGCTGTGCAGAAGTCTGCTATCCACTTTCTCCCTTGTGAAAAGAAACATGTTCTTAATGGACTCTGCTGACTCTCCATTCATTTTTAAGACTTCACTGGAGATGGCCTTCTTTATACACCAGCCTCCTTGAGGACTGTCTCCTCCATCCTTTATCTGCAATTACCATATCATCTGGTCCCTCAACCACCACATGTTTACATCTCCATCTTCTCCTCAGACATTTTCCCTTCTCCAATTAATTGGCTTAATCAATTTTCATACTTCAAAATGTAAACGTGTTTTTCAGTGCTCTATGTTTTTACCTTTTGTGAGTTTTTTGCTCATTTGATCACCCTTGATATTTTTTTCATGTTCTCATTTAAGTCTTTGGACGAGTAATTTTCTAAGAAAGCATAGAATTAGAAGATAATTTCTAGTATGTTACCTTTTAGGACTGCTTGCCTCACAATGTAGCTCATCTCTCAATGCCCCATTTGCTATAAAATTCACTTGTATAAATAAGCTAATATCTTTATTATGTTGAAGCCAAAGATAGTTACTTTCTCTTGCAGGTGGTTCTGGGAAAGATTGATAGATATGTCTATCTTGATTAAATGTATCAATCACAGATTATTTTAATTTACTTATATTCTCTGAGCCACCAGGGAAGCCCCTAAATTCTTATTAATGTCTTTTAAATTTCTGTAGACTTTTCTTGATTCTTTAACTGACCTTATATACAGAAATAGACATAGAAATTGAATATAAATTTTTGTTGATTTCTTTTGAGTCAGTCAATTGATTATTTCTGACTTTATTTCTGAAGAATGTATTTAAGCAAAACACACGGATTTAGTGGGCTTAAAACTCAAAATCCATTTAGCATGAAAAATGAGAGAAAATGTCAAATTGACTATGTTAAAATAGCTTCCCTTTCCAGGAAAAGGAGATGTAAGAAATCATAACACTTATGAAATAGAACATTTTCTGTTATTATTATAAAAATCAATTGCTATCTTAATATTTTCCCAGAATAGGTTGAAATAGCCATGTTGCATAATTATCTGATTCTACCTTCTAAATACCATCTTTGACATTTCTGCATAAATTTAAATCTTGAACCGTTTTAATTCATACTTAGCGATCTTTGTACATAGCATTTTTGATTGGAACAGACAGAGATTACCGAGTTCAGTTCCTTGATTTTACAATGGTGAAAATTAGGAACTGGAGACTAAAATTTTAGGACTTAAATCAGTTCCCATGTTTGGTTAAAAGCAGTCCTGGTGCAAAGAGTCCTTTCACTCACCCTCTCATTAAATCTGTTTCTGTGACAGTACCCCAGGATTCAGTGTTCATCCAGGTTTGGTTTGCCTCTTCAACTCTCTCCACCCTCTTCACACACACTATACCTGCAAAACATTTTCTGCACAGGCTAGATGCCTTCTGGTTTTCTATCTCCTTCACTACACATGCCCTTCTCTTCTTCATGATCCCCATAGGCTGCTTTTGGTGTCTGCTTTGTCAATTGAAATTTGAAATGAAACACTCTCTTGAAATTTCATGGTGAGAACTGATCCCAGTTTATGGTATTATTGTAGGCACCAACTCTCTCTCCTCTACCTTTGGACAAATCTGGTCTCAGATCATTCACATATTTTATGTAGGCTCACGGGAACAAGGACCAGCATATATTCTTCAGCCTTCTACTAATGACTACAGGAGAAATTGCAGCCACCTGACTAACATGGTAGCTGGTAATCTACCTCCACAACTAGTCAAAGGGAAATGAGAGAGAGAGAGAGAGAGAACTCAGCAACTTGAGGGAGAGACCTAGGGAATAACTAGAACAAATTGCTCCTATTGAGTAGAAATAATGGAAGGGGAAGAATAAAACATTAAAGATGAAGGACAAGTCTAACATAATTAGAACTCAAAATTTTTGAAACTCTAGAATTTCTAAAATATAAAAATTTAGTAGTCCTAAAAAATAAGATGTTCATGGTGGAGAATTAAGTTTAAAATAGAGTTCAGTTCAGTTGCTCAGTCATGTCCTACTCTTTGTGACCCCATGAACCGTAGCACACCAGGCCTCCCTGTCCATCACCAACTCCCGGAGTCTACCCAAACCCATATCCATCCAGTCAGTGATGTCATCCAGCCATCTCACCCTCTGTCATCTCCTTCTCCTCCTGCCCTCAAACTTTCCCAGCATCAGGGTCTTTTCAAATGAGTCAACTCTTCACATCAGGTGGCCAAAGTATTGGAGTTTCAGCTTCAACATCAGTCCTTCCAATAAACACCAAGGACTGATCTCCTTTAGGATGGACTGATTGGATCACCTTGCAATCCAAGGGACTCTCAATAGTCTTCTCCAACACCAGAGTTCAAAAGCATCAATTCTTTCAACTCTCACATCTATACATGACTACTGGAAAAACCATAGTGTTGACTAGACAGACGTTTGTTGACAAAGCATTGTCTCTGCTTTTTAATATGTTGTCTAGGTTGGTCATAACTTTGCTTCCAATGAGCAAGCGTCTTTTAATATCATAGCTGCAGTCACCATCTGCAGTGATTTTGGAGCCCCCCAAAATAAAGTCTGCCACTGTTTCCCCATCTATTTTCCCATGAAGTGATGGGACCAGATACCATGATCTTAGTTTTCTGAATGTTGATCTGTAAGCCAACTTTTTCACTCACTTCTTTCACTTTCATCAAGAGGCTCTTTAGTTCTTCTTTACTTTCTGTCATCTGCATATCTGCATTTATTGATATTTTTTCTGGCAATCTTGACTCCAGCTTGTGGTCCCTCCAGTACATCTCATGATGTACTCTGCATATAAGTTAAATAAGCAGGGTGACAATATACAGCCTTGCTGCTGCTGCTGCTATGTCACTTCAGTCGTGTCCCACTCTGTGCAACCCCATAGACGGCAGCCTTGACGTACTCTTTTTCCTATTTGGAACCAGTCTGTTGTTCCATGCCCAGTTCTAACTGTTGCTTCCTGACCTGCATACAGATTTCTCAAGAGGCAAATCAGGTGGTCTGATATTCCCATCTCTTTCAAAATTTTCCAGTTTATTGTGATCCAC